>PNEQ01020525.1:0-23002 GCA_003012365.1 Medauroidea extradentata | reverse complement strand
CATTCCAGGCAGCCAGTAACTGCAGATAAGATACGACCCAGGAGGAAGGGGTAGGGGCGCAAATACGAGTGTGGCGAGGAAGCCCGCTAAATACTGCAGTGTGGCTTTACCCGGGAAAAAAGAGGCTAGGACGAGACCACTCTCAACCTCAGCCTTAGTTTACATAATCCCCGAGATAGTCAAACCGAAGTCTTGAAATCAGCTGAACGGGTGGGATTTCCGATATCTGAATCCTGGACGATATAATTATCCACAGAACACCTACGCATTAATTTGCTACTACATTCAAAACAGTACACCCTGGCGTACACGAAAGCAGGTTACAAACTTTGAGGGATGACTACTTGTAAAAAAAGTGAGTAAGTTATGTAACGGAAGTGTTTTGCTAGCGCAATTCTTCAGGAGAATATTCAAGATTGAAAATTGACTTGGGAAATTAACGTTTGTTAATATAACCTAAAGTATGGTGCTGTGTATTAACAAGACCTGCAATCTGTGAGAAAATTGTTTCGAATGCCTGTCAATTTTGTAGATAGTAGGATTAGTCAAGTTTTTATTGGCAAGCTTAAAAAAATAACTATCGCAAAAACAGAAGTAACAAGGGAGCAAGGCCTTAAGGGTGCCGCCTACCTGCGCGTCAGAGGCTCAGAAATGACGGAGATATAAGGGCGACCTTGAAACGCGCACTAAATGCCGCATCACCTCAACGAGCCAAGCTCTGAAATAGCATACAAGGTTCTCGCCGAACCGTTTTAATGGGACATTCAGCTTTGACCATTGCTGTAGTCCTCTCTAGTTGTTGTGACGTTGTGCTATAGCTCTTTTAAAACTCGGACGTTATAAACAAAATATTCTCTTAAAATGAGTCATTTATTTTAATTGAAGTTCTTTCATTTTTCACGCGCGCCGCCTGGATGGCCACGGAAAAACCTCGGCTTTCGTAAGAGTGGCCGTATGTCCTTTAGTACCGACAACTTAATATCCATTAAGCCTCGGGCTATCACGTCGTCACCCCGCATCTGACCACATAGGGCTCCTTAGACATTCCCTTAATATAGAAAAATTATTCTCATAGGCCACCAGACGTCGTCGTCCCGCGTCTGCCTACATAGGGCTCTCAAATCGGAGTCCCCTTAGAAAGCGATCTGCTGGCGACTCGCACCTCCACGCGCCCCCAATCGCCCCCAATCGCCAGCCAATCGGTGTGCTCTCATTCTCGCACTGGCCACGCCCCCTAACATCGTCTTTCCGGCTCACGACTACACCGCCATTTATTTTTACTTTCTTTTGATTTACGTAATATTACATATTTATTTACAACACATAGTTATCATATAATTGTAACAAATTTGAATTAAAACCCTTTACATTAATTAGTAAATAATTTATATTGTATGGCCAGCTCGGCCCTTGATTGGCCGTTTCTTTCCCCTGGCGTCCCTGCTTGTTTTGTGTCTGTAAAGGCAGGGAGTGGGGTTGTGCTATGAGTCAGCTATGCAATGTGGTGTACAGGGTTCGCCTCCTTCTCACACAAGACAGTAAGATCTACTCGGGCATTTTTCACAGTCCAGAGAGTGAGTCTTGTCCCCCCGTCCTTTCGTCATGAAGCTGACAGACGGCTCCCGAGAACCATTCTTGGCGTCACCAAGACGTCGCTTCTCTCGCCCAGAGTGAGCCTCTGTTCTTCAGAAACAAAATTGTTACTCTTTAACCCAAAACACATATGTCAATATCTATTGATATATTCATAAATTTATATGGGCGAAATCCACAAAATGCCCATACTACCACACAATTTTATTGGTGGTAAGTCTGTAGCTAAGTTCAGTGCAGGACGCAATCTGAGTTTCACATACATCCGGTTAGTACACTGTGAAGTACAACAGTCCGAAAACGCGGCTTTATGCCATGTTGGAGGGCTTAGAAACAGTGTTTCTAATAAGCATAGTGTCTTAACAATGAGGTTCCGAACTCTTAAACAGTAACAATTTTTTTTTTTACTTTTACAAAAAGTTTTTTTTGGAAACCAGTTTCCAAAAAAGTTTTTTGTTACACTACAAAAATGTTTTGTAACATTTACAAAAAACTTGTACTTTTACAAATTTCTTTGTATATTTACAAACATTTCTGTAAATCTACAAACAAATTTTGTATATTTACTGCTAATATTTGGTTCACTTTACAACAATTGTTTGTAGAGTTACAAATATTTTTTTTATACAATTACGAAATGTTTGGTAAATTTTGTCTCGTCTTCAATGTTTATTTTGTTTCCAATCGAAAAATTTACTCCTTACAATTTATTTTACTACTTCCTAAAGGTGTCGACAATATTTATAACCACATAAAAAGGTTTCGGACATCTCACATTTATTACCTGACTGATAATGTTCTGATATTAGTTTACAAGATTTTCCTTGTAAATGTAATTTCTTTTACTGTGTATGAAGTGTGTTTTCTTTTCGTACGTTGGAACAATGGGCATTTTTGTGAAAATTGTTTCGTAGAAAAAAACCTGCAACGCATTTGAAGCGTGAGGTAGGCGTCCGTGTTACAACTTTATTGCATTTCAGTTTTTGAGCCATAACGTTTGTTCAAATTGTGTTATCAAAATGTTCTCTTCGACAAAGCATAGGATATATTCTTGGCAAACTGCTAGGCATAAACAGTAATTTATTTTTTCAATAATCTTTCATACAGAGTCATTGCACGAGAATTCTTGAAAATTAATCTATAATTTTACTGCGGATTCGTACATTATTTGACCCTTTACAGATAGTGCAACTAACGGTAGCATTTCCCAGTGAGGCAAACTCTCTCGTAAGATAATTAAATTTCTTTCAAACCTGTAGTAGAACAAATCTTAGCCAAACCAAATTTCTTGGTGTCTTCCTCAGCAAGCACGACACTTTTGGTTGGCTGGTCCCCGACGTGGAACTAGATTTCCGAACGTCATTCCTACCCAACACTCATCTTCTCTTTCCCTTTAACAAACTATCAGTTGTCAGGACGAGGCAATATCTGAGCATGCTCATCTTTCGAATATTAACGACGCCTCGGTCCGCTGAAGATGGATGAAGAGAAATGTCTCCTCGTCTTCTTTGCGCCTACGTCCATCATCGCGATGACTCAGCACGAGAGGTTGATCGGTCCGTCGTTCCCGTTGTTCTTAAGAGCCCTATACAGCAGACGCTAGATGGCACGCTTGAGGTACGGAAATATGCAGGCGATAAGAGATAGACTGGCTCGTGTGTCGACAGTCGTGTCATGTATTGCCAACTGCAGCGCACAGACGATGCCTTTTCGGACCTACGTCCACATAACATTTTATGTTTCTCTACTCGTGAGGATTGTTTCCCTAGAATATTGACATGGACTTTTGCAACACGCTGTATATATATGTTACATATATTCATATATACATACATTCACACACACACCCACACACACACACACACACAACTATATATATATATATATATATATATATATATATATATATATATATATATACACATATATACACATATTCATGTATATATTTTACATACATACATTCACACACACACACATATATATAATATATATATACATATTCATGTATATATTTTACATACATACATTCACACACACACATATATATATACATATATATATACATATATATATGTATATATATATATATGCACATACATTCACACACACATCTTTCATACATTCATACATAGCCTATATATGTGTATGTATATATATATGTACACACACACAACGTGTGTCTAAAACCTTCCGACCATCGACCAACCTTAACAGGCGTTTGTTGAGGTTATAATACAATTTTTTGTGAAGGGAACCCATGGTCCAGCTCACATAGGAAGCACTGTAGACGCTTACAAAGTTTGAGGATATAAACAATATTTGTATTCTAATATTTAGGAAACTACTTGCGTGACAGAAACAAATTTCTGGTTACGAAATAGTTTTACCGAAATCAATAACAACGTGAATGATTTGTACATTTAACACACCTCAACAGTCGAGACCTAGAAGTACGAAGTGGTAAGGGCGATACAGAACTTGCATCATGCCTTACCCTAGCCTCTAGGCGCAATTCATTAAACTGGTGCGCAGTCTTCTCGCTGACAACTAGCCTCTATGAGACATGGTAAGGCGACTCCGTCATTATTATGTTATATAAATGTTGTAAGTGTATCGCACGTGCGTGTACCTTTTAAAACATTCCGCACGTAGACTTTCGTGCTTAAGAGGGCTATGTACCGGATGTAATTTTCCTCGTGTGATGCGCGGAACCAGTGAAGCGATAAGGTTCAGCTTTCCACACTCCACTGTAACTGCGTCGCTTCTATTCGCTGCGAGCCAAACTGGCGTGCAGTGTTTTCGTACTACTCTTTTTCCTATGGAACTTAAAGCGGCGACCCTACAATATTATTAGAGGAATGTTTGTAGTAAAGACCAACGCATGCTTCTAACATTGAATTGTACGAATCCGGGTGGCATTTTTCCAGTTACAGCTGTCTAAAAAAATACGTTTTTAGCCATTTTGAGGGGCCCTGAAAACATGTTTCTGATAAGCATGTTGCATTTTTAAAATGATAGAAGCCTAGTTCGAACCGTGTGTTCTTTTCGCAGATAGACATATTGTGAATAAGTTAAGGAGTTTCGCATAGGATAGAAAAGGCCCGGCACGCTACAACACCGGTCATGCATCAGGTGCATAAACCTCTTAAAATAGACAGAAAAAAACTCCATTCCAGCAATTTTATGCCTCTAGAAAATACGCCTTAATGAGTAGTGGGGAACGAGTAATGGATATATGCCTACATACGTGCAACATTGTTTCAATTCTATTCCTAAGCAGATGTCACTCATGCGATGCGAGCACTTTTCGATAAACTTATAACGGTCGAAGCCCTGCACTCCGCTCGGAAGCCAGGGCAAGTCGTTAAAACCAACAAAGAGTTGCAGAAATTTTGTGGGTTTCAATAACCTACCCGATGAACTCTATAGTCATGCGTACACTCCTATGACACTTGATTCTTTATTGCTGCTTCTCCAGTGAGTGGCCATTTGCATATCTATATGTGGCGTGTTAGTGTATTCACTTGTGTCTGCTATATGTTCATAGAACGGTCGTAGAAGAACAGGTCTGGACACTCGCCTATCTAACAATGTATTTTGCTTGACCTCCTTGTTGTTTGGCTGTAGTTCGTCAAGTTACCGAGAATGTCGTACTTTTTGGCGCTATTTTCCAGGCGGTCGGACTCAAACTCCGTCCACATTTTTCCATTGTTAAATTTATAAAGTAAATAAAGATTGCTGGAGCCTTTTCTTAAATTTGTGAGCGAAGAAAGTATTTCATAAACTGATAAAAAATACGTTTTGATAAATTGTTTTTCTTAGCAAAAAGAAAGTGGGCGGAGTTTAGTCCGACCGCCCTGACATCAGCGCCAATATCACACAATATTCTCGGTAACTTAGTGAACTATAGCCAAACAACAAGGGGGTCAAATATCCAGGCGAGTGTCCAGACCTGTTCTTCTACGGCCGTTGTTCATAGCTATTAACGAAGAGTCTTTTAAATAGTCATTCAATAGCAATAATATTTAGATTGTATTGGAGCTCGGATTGAAACTTCTCACAGAATAATTCGCCAAAATTCTGAGTCTGTAGTTATAATGCACCAAACATAAATCTACCTAGCGCATAACTTTACATGAAATACCACTCTCATTGTTACTAGATCTCATACTCAATTTACCACAAGAAAACGATGACACAATCTACCTCTTAGATCTAAAATAATAATAATAATAATAATAATAATAATAATAATAATAATAATAATAATAATAATAATAATAATAATAATAATAATAAAAACCACCACCAATTAATGTACAAAATCTCGAAATCCCCAGCAAAATAAGAAAGTGTCATGCAACTCCGCGATTAATGCGCCAGAGATGAAACAGTTTTTCTTGTCATAAAGAATATAAGGCAATCGAATGTAGTTGGAAACTACTGCTTTGGTAACAGTCATCACGTGACGTAAGCCTCTATTGGGCTAATCATAATAAAAATTTTATGTGTGCTTAAAAAAACACGTTCTCAGTGATAATTCTTGTTTGCAGCAATATTTTACATGAGTAAACATTTTAAATGTTTCATAAAATATTTCGGATTTCAACACAGTTTTATTTTGTTTCCTGAAATTTATTACTTACTCGCACTGTGTGAACCTTTTGGTTTCATCATTTGTTTTGGAACTGCCAAGAGAAAAGTACGTTTCGTTTTTAAATGCAAGGCAGATCGCATCTAGTGACGGTAACTAGCTACTTGTTACGTAGAAAAATTAGGTTATGTTAATTTGATTTGTTGTTGGAGATGCACTTAGAAGGAGTGATAAAAAAAACTCCAGATTCCCTTTGTCTTGCAGATCCATAAAGGGACGTGGAATGAGTACGCAAAGAACGTCTTCTCCGACGCAAACTTTTGGCGATCTCGTCATCGAGAGGAAACGATGTTACAGTTATGAATATTTAATTCCTTTGTTAGACCGGGAGACACTTGTCTGCGTCCTGTCACTTCGGGTGCGGACTAAATATCCGAGAGGTTGAGATGACGCGAAGAGTTTTCGGCACCTCCTCGATACAGTCGAAGAAACACGCCTTGACAATAATTAGGCATTGTTTCCCAATCCCTTTCCGCCATTCCTCATGTCGTCTTGCTACAGAATTTATATCACGCCGGGAAAGTTTCTGGCAGCCGGAGCACAGACACGCTAGACTGAAATCTTGGAACCTCCCTTCGCCTCTTCTTCGAAACCACCCTTCTCTCCGACGTGTATTTTCGTTTCTACGCTGTTCCCTCGCCCGAGGCGTGACAAATTATTCAAGTTTCCCGTGGAAAGAGAAATGTCTTTTGAGACGAGAACTTCAGCGGATGTTTATGATACATAATGAATTACTCCCCCAACCCTCCTTCCTACCCGCATCTCCTTTATTCTCCCGCCATCATCAAGTTCTCTCACTCCTCCATCTTCCCTACCTGGTGCCTAGGTATTAACGGCGTCTGCACGGCCCGGCTATTGAAACCATTCTGGTCTCGTGACGTACCGAAAGAATAATTCTGTTATGCACAGGAAGCTGGAGTCTGCTTCATTCTGGAAATGCGTTTCGCCGTTTTATAAGCTTTCAGCCGACGTCAGATTGAGCTGAAGCGTTTTAAACAAAATTTCTGTACATGTTTGGACTTTTAATTTGTTTAAAGTGAATATACGAAATCGAAAACATACGTGGTGTTAAACCAGAAAATCACAATAACAGCAACGGTAGGGCGAAATGAATCATTGATAATTTACTCAGCCGGTAGAAATGTGTACCACATCAAATCATAATGCGAATCATGCATTAAAAGCACTGGCAACGAAACAACCTTTTAACCATTTTCAATAACGGTTCCTTAGTTTCCGTTAATATTAAAAACGTGTCTGAAAAACAATAAATGCTATACAGGACCAGACATTCATTACATCTAAAACAGAAAATTATTCAAGAATACTGATTAGAAATTGTCACATCAGTTATATACGGGTGCGTAACAATATGAAGTAAAGAATGGCTAACAAAAAACTTATAACTTCCATTAACTTAATTGACAGCAAAATAACTTGATAAAAAATGGCGAGAACTATCTCTTTATGTAATTTCCAAGCACCACTTCAAAGAACTATAAACTAGATGTATGTCCGCAGAAATAAAAGGATTGTTGTATGAACCATACTTCTGTTGAAATAGGGACAACAGTCCTGATTCGTTGCATGTACAATTATGACGAAGTAAAAATGCACATGGTTACTTCTTTAGAACAGATTATACAATCAATAAAAAAATGATTTTATTTCAACACGAGTATGTTCACTGAACCAATACAGTTATTTTTTATTTCAGTGGCCGAATTTGTAGCAGTGGCCACATTTCTTAAAACGTGGAAAGGACGAGGTGGTACCTACTGGATATTTTGTGGATTATTTCCGTATAACAAGTGAGAAGCAAGAACATCAGCTCCATGCAAATTGCGTGGAAATGTTAATGCTGAATATCGTATGGTTGGCAATATGTCAAATGCATACCATAAATTTCATTTTAAAATAATATGGAAAAATTTTTTAGACTAGGATGTGATTCGTCCGTGGACAAATACATAAAGAGTTAGCGTTCTTAGCATGGTGTGTGTGTGTATGTGTATATATATATATATATATATATATATATATATATATACTTTTCACATTTTTATTCTTGATATTTAGTTGATTACACCCTTTTCCCGGGTCACACAATACGGCTTTAAAATATTTTATAAATTCCATTACGATATGTTGCATAAACCATACATTTATCTCAGTACTTTCAGCTTGAAGATTTGCACTGACATTTAGTTGTGGACTCAGGCTTTTATATACTGTGTATTTGAATATGTAAAATTTGGAATTTTGACTATCTTTTTAGGCACAAACAAGCTCTTGAAAAAATATATCTTCAGTCGAAAATGGTTTTTCTGAACGTTGTAATAATAATGGCGTAAGGTGAAACGTACCCATTCAACTTATGACATCTATGCTGGCCTCTGCCCTTAATTTTCGGAGCATTAATGTGTGTTTTCTTTAAGACATAACTTTAACTAGAATGGGGCACGAACAGTTGTACCAGCTGGCTTACGAATATTTTTTTAACAAAAACAAAATTAATCATTACTTTTTTATTTGAAGAATCTTTAGAGATAAAACTGGTTCTCAGGGGACATTTAAAAGGAAACGTGGAAACATTTTTAATATCAAGAAAACAACGTCTGTTACCACTTAAGAGTGATCATGTTTTACGTAAAGTAGTGTTATTTCATGGCAAACGAGCGAAATACGCCTTCTACAGATCCAACTTAATCGCGGATCTGAATTGCAGAGCAGCGACACGCAAACTCGCATGTCAAACACCATTAGTTGCAAGTCTTTCACTTTCTGGCGTCCAGTTATTTGAAGAAAGATACCCAGACACCTCATTCATCATGGCTTTTGTACAACCCTCTTCAGGCAAGGTGCCAAGCAACGCCGGCTTTGGTCCATTTCCTTGCAAATGAATTGCGGTAAAACCGTTTTGACAACCATTCTTTCCTCGCTATGATTTGTGAGGTAACGGACTTTGGCGAGATACGCTTAGTCTCTCGTCTAAAGAACTTGTTCAGCCTGGTTCCAGGCTTTTTGACTATCCAGGATGAATTTACCGACAAGGTATTCAGTAAGAAATAGACAACATAATAACCCTTTGTGTAATTCAGTGGTATAATTATGAACCTGGCTGGTCTTATATTATATTTCTGGTTTTTAAAATATTAAAAGACTTCAATCTTATCATGATTTTTTTTGCTTTAAAAATATAGCATTCATGCCTATGATATGCCTCAGAAAAGCGCGATTTGGTTACTTGTACATACACAATTGCGATGTAGATGTCGGTCAAAGAAATCTAAAGATAAGAGAAAAACATAACATGAGCAGAGTATGCTTTAGTCAACATGATACATACATAACATTAAATTCCATAGTTGGAATCAAATAAAAAAGAAAACAAAAATAACCAGACACCGCCCAGGTTCGAGGCTTGCTTTGGCAAACGGACGAACAGGTAAAATATATGAACCATAAAATAAACTAAAATTAAGACAACGCTGAGACGATACAACACACAGCTGTTTACCAGACACGAACAAATAAACAACATGCGACACAACAATGAGACGAAACAAGTCATAGTAATTTTTCAGACAGAAGATCGACGTTTCGGGAATACATTCCATTTCCTACGGGGCTTGAAGCGGTGACCACACTGTTTTATATGTGAGCCGCATAGTTCAAATTCTAACGCTCGTTTCTATAGTTGTGTTTTTCGAATCTCGTTATTTTTCCGATCTGGAATAACATTTTTTTTTTTTTGGCAATTTTGAGGGTCCCGAAATTGAGCTTTCTAGTTAACTTGCCGGATTTTTAAAACTATAGGGACATAATTTGAAGTGTGCGTTCTTTTCGCAGACATACAAATAGAAAGCGCGTTAAATAAGTCCGCTAGAAAATGAATAGTCGAAACTTGCTGCAACGTATTTGAAGCGCCGGTAGGCAGACCCCGTTAACACGCAGTAAGTAGGCTAAAGACAGACTAAACGCAAGAAAATTGACGCGAGTGGGGACATTCCAACTTGCGAACTCGTCTCGTATCACGGACTGCAAATGACTGTAATCGGCGAGGGTGCTGCGAACACCAGTAACAGATAGGGACCGCAAACCGAGGGACAATCGTTGTCTAGGGTCGGGCACTAGCACCAATGTGGCCGTCGTAATGAGGGCAGTATCGTGTCGTAGTAGGCGATATTCGCACTGGTCCGAGGGTTGCCAGGGATGTGCGGGTGGAGCTGGGGGTAGAGAATCAATGTTCCCGGCCACCGACAATCTCCGTAGCACGTATGGGCATTACGTAACTCCCCCTCATCCTACTAAAATCCTCCCCTCATCCTTTCCGGAAAATTTGCAGTAGGTGTGGCGGCGAATTTCTGATGAAACGCCCCTACCGCCTGAGAGTAAGGTCATCATATATTCCGTACTGTTGTAAAACTGTTGTTTTGCCCGTTGTGCGCATAAGTTAAAGTCATTGGGTGGCTGTGGTCAGAGGTAGGCACTTTAAACTGTAACTAGTTACGTGGTTACGTAATGGTTGAGGGTTACGGTTAAATAAAACACGTTAATTTAATTACGGTGGATTTACTCTACATAGTTTAGTTTACAGAATACTACAAATTTATACTACATAATTTACGTTGAGGGGAGCGGCTATTTAGAAAATTATGTTCATGTAATACTCTATGACGGGTGGCTCTTCGGACACCTTAGATCTCACCGTAACATCATGTGCCGGAGGCTGATGAGGAATGTGCTCGGCTATCGACGGACGGCGGCACGTCGTGGGTCTGGACCCAGGACCATCCTGGCGAGGCGGTGGCTGGAAGGCTTGAAGGAGACCAACCTCGATTCCCCCGACACTTTGCATTATATTACTACACTTCAGAGCAGGTGGGGAGAATCGCTGAGGCCCTTGTCTTGTGCAACTACCGACCTAATTCCACTGTCGTCGCTTGCCCGTCCTCCAGGCTAGGCTCTTGGTAATCATTAAAGTACCAACTCCAGTCATACGTGCAGAATCTACACCTCGTTCGATTAAACGTATTGTGGCGTTACATTGGCGCTACGGATATGATGCGATAGGCGAGACACGACACTAAACAGTCTCGTCGTTATGAACATTAACTTGTCTTCCGGGCGACAAACACTAAAAAAAAAAAAAAAAAATAATAAAAAAATTTAGTTAATTTTTATTTTCATGCTCGTGTATTTTGATACAACCTCCTATTTTGTGATACCCGTACTACGTCTGTGTTACGCCAGTCTCAACCCTTGCCCGTATTTACGGAGCAACATCATTAAAACTTACCCTAAGCCCCTTTCGCACCGCCACTACTTCCCGACCAACCCCTGAAATGTCACGCGACTACCCTTCTTCCTCGACCACACGCCATGCCGCGCATTTTTTTTTTAGATTTTTTCTACCCCGTTCTCTACGTAAGCAAAACTTTTACGTAGACTGTAAGCCGGTACTTTGTACCCCATCCTGCCCGTGTAAGTGATGCTAATGGGACTACGAGAGAAAGGGACATTTCTGTGAGGTTATTTATACTACCCTGAAAGTAAAAGTAGGCATGGAAGAGTACTGTAAACCGGGGTTATTTTGACCTAGCAGGGTAACTATGACAACTCAAAATTTTTGTTTTTATGTTATTTAATGACGAAAGTTTCAAGCATTAGCTATAAGGATAAAATTAATTATTTTAAAAATACTCTGGTCAGATTATCTGTTTATTTACCAGACAACCCAAAAACTAATATGTTAAATTGTCAAAATAACCCCGAAAGTGGTTAAAATAACCCCGATTTACGGTAAGTTCCGGAATTGGTTTCAGTTAATTTTTTTCACAAATACACTGTTAACACTAGCGGAATGAATGCACTCGTCAAGAAGCAGGTACAATTTTACTTAATTCTGAATGAACACCTAGCAATCGAGTACAAGATTTTTAACCCTAACTCCTTTCAAACATAACTAATTCCTCAAATTGAAAATATTGAATAATTGGTCTTAAAAATGGGCACTATTATAATTATGAGTCAATAAAATAAGACTACAGTTTGCAATACGCAGAGTGAAAAATAATCAACGTCTCGTCAAAATCGTCATTTGAAACAAAACACACAACTTCACACAATGTGATATGATTCGGCATTGGGCAAATGTTAACTACCCTGTACAGTAGGCGCTAGATGTCGTGTTTGAGGAAATAAACAAGCAGGCGATAAGACCTAGACTGGTTCCTGCGTCATCAACCGTGTCGCTTTTAAGCGCGGGGCGAGAAAACGGCGTGCAGTGATTCTGTCATTTGCTTTCCCTACGGTACTTCAAGAGGCATGGAAAGGTACGATGTCGAGCGGACAACTGTGATACTCAGTCGTCAATAAAATCTAAACTACCCATCAAAATTCGTTGAAATATTTTTTGCCGAGTAGACATTCAGGTAAGCCGAGCTCTTGTATCACATAATTAATAAAACAAGTTTGTAGAAGTGTTTTTTTACCACCAATTAACCTGACCTGACCCTAATATAATTATTTGCTAGGGCCTAGTATTCTTAAACTGCAATATTTCTGTATATATCTTTAAAATTCTTTGCTTCTAAATATATCATGAAACTAATTTCCAAAGTTTCGTAAGTCATAAAACAACGATTTTGTAATATATGACAAGGTACCAGAGTTAAAATGGTATTGAATCGAAACATTGAATACGTCATTAAGGAACAGATTTGTAATCTTTCTTATTGGCATGTATAGTTATTCCAGTAACATTACATGTATGAGTTAACGCAGAGTTTAAAATCGTGTGTTTGTGTAAAGACAAAACATTATTACTATGCATTTTCTATTAAACCCACGTGCAAATTATTCCTAATCACGAAAAAGTTAGCAATACGTTGCTTTACTAAATAAATAAACGAACACTTTTAAAAATAAACTTGACACCTAATATTTCTAAGTTAAAACCAAATCTAAAACGTACATGAAACATGTCAACCTTATGATCCGAATGGCAGTTAAATTTAAAACTTTCATGCCACTACAACAGTTCGTTACGATTTTTTTACCTTACTCTCTAAGAACAAATTCGCAGGTTTTAGATTGCAGTTAAAATTTTCGCAGCAATTTCTTATTAATAACGGCGCGGTCTACCGCAATTTTCATCGCCATTTTCTTATTTCTTATTTGTACCAGATATTTTTTTCTTATTTTAGACACAAAATGTGACTAAATTTGGCTCTTATGAAAATTTTTAATCTCTAATAGTTTTTGCGTAATGGCTTGTTAAAGTCATATTTTGCATGTTTCCGTTTTAACGACCACACTAAAACCAACAGATATACCAAACTCAAAAAAATCTGAGTGGATAAAGACATTGCAGGCTACAATGTCATGCTCATAAAATTAAAGAATAAAACTTACTTGAGTTTAAAAAAATGTTGAAATTGAAAATAAAAATTAAAAAAAAAAGCAATAATTTTTTTAAAATACAAATAATTTTTATTCTTTAATTTTATGAGCATGTCATTGTAGCCTGCAATGTCTTTATCCACTGTGATTTTTTTGAATTTGGTACATCAGTTGGTTTTAGTGTAGTCGTTAAAACGGGAAAAATGCAAAATATGACTTTAACAAGCCATAACGCGAAAACTATGAGAGATAAAAAAAATTTCATAACAGCCAAATTTAGTCACATTTTGTGTCTAAAATGAGAAAAAAATATTTGGTACAAATAAAAAAAAAATAAAATAATGATGATGAAAATTGCAGTAGACCGCGCCCTTAAACGGAGAAAGTTGGTTCCACAGTTTGCTAAGCCAATTTTAAAATAGTCTTATTTGAATAATTACCAGAGTTTAAATTTATCCCCACAGTGCACGTAAAAAAATGCAATTTATACTTCTTTTTGCCATTCTCAGGAAAGAAAGTATATACAGAATCTTTTCTCTGCACCTCGGTTTTACAATTTTACCCCCTAACTCCTAAATTCTTTCTTATTTTAAAAAATAATACAACTATTTATATAACTACACAGGACCAATATTCTTAGCGCCAATCGGATGAAGTTATGCAAGCAGACCAACTAACAATGTCAAGGCTAGTGATATTTTGGCTCCATCTGTTTTCTATCGACTGATATTACTCCGAAAAAATCAAGAACACCTAACATGAATTTTGTTGTTATCCATGGGCTTACGTTGTTGTTTGCATACTTTATAAAATCAGCTTTAATTGTCAATATATTGTAAACATATTTGCGTTGGTTGGTCTGTTGTTGCACAACTACGTCCACGGCTCAACTCAAGCAACCAGCGAAACCTCCTCTAAGCAACAGACCGATGCAAGTAATTTTTACTCTAATTCCTTTTCTCCTTAAGAAAACCTTTGGGAAACAAAGATATATTGCTAGAAAGTGAACGAATGAAATGGCAACAGGTTCTAGTTAACAATTATCTGAACAGCAAAAAAATTACACAAAGAAGTTATCCTCCAAGTAAATGTGCTGTAGAATGTTACTGCAACAAATGAGGATTTAATCAGTTCTTGATTTAGTGTTAAATGTGACCAGTACAGAAAAAAAAAAGTTACTTATATTTAGTTCTGACGTTAGCTCCGCGTTATGTTGTACTTTATTGATTTTGGCTGGCACTATAAAAAGTGACTGACATTGTTCTCTTGTCAACTAATAAATACTGTTTAGAACCTACAGCAATACAGCAAACAACCTAAGACAGCAGTTACTCAAAACGTTCCACATTTTAACAAATTTACGTACACATGCATGGTTTTAGTTAAATGAGTAGGTACCCAACTACACACATAGAGAACCAGTAAAATATAACACTGACTTTAAAAAACTATATTTGAAATATGTTGTTGCAAATTTGAAGTTTAAATTAAATAGGAAAGTAAATTACAATTAGGATGCTTAATTTTGTTGCTTTAATGTACTAACAGAACAGGTACAAACTGACAGTTATATAAATGGACAAAACTACACACCTCAACACTTACTAATATCGATGAAGAGAGTAATAAAAATATACAATTTAATGTTATGAACAATAATGACAAGCTACTGATCCACTGTTACAGCTACCAGTTCGTTGCGAAAGAATTTTGCGACATGAAACAAGAGGCCCTTTTTTGTTACTTAGGATTTACTGGTCAGAACGACAACATGAAATGTTCAAAACAACCAAAGACACAACAGTTCAAGTCAGTAATGTAATGTAAATGTAATAACTAAAACGAAGTTATGAGGAATAACATTGCAATAATAAATATCACATTTTTACAGGACCAAAGTTCGAAGATACTTTTGTTTTTTGAAACTTTATTTTCAAAAATTATTTTTTTAAGAGTAAACACATTTTTCAGTGGCACACTAAATATTCTCATAAAAAAGTATTTGCCTCACACACAAAAACGCAGCCTATCTAGGGATACCCCTTAGTTTACCACCAACTATTCTTGCGAAAATGTCGCTCTTGCTGTTCAGAATTTATTCTCACATGGTAAGTTCGCTTGTATTCTGGACGCACAAACAAGCATATTGGGAGTCTTCTTTGTGTGCTCAACAAGCTTCTCAGCGTTCTATGGCAGAGAAGCGGGAAATTTGGATCGTGCACAGTTCTCGTAGCACGAAGTACAGTTAACTTACTCTCCCCATACACTGGCGACTTCGAGCCCCGAGATAAGACACGCCCAGTCGTATAGTTGCTAACACCACGCCAGAAGGTAGGTCGTTTCGGCGCGAGTCCTGGGAAGGTGTTCCAAGACATGGCGCAGCAGCTATCTAGGGGAAGTACCAAGTGGCGCTGCATATCCAGTCTGCGATCTACGTCGACCCTAACATTTCCTGGGGTCTTATGCTAGAGTTTTCAGTGGCCCATTTCACTGTGTCAGCGATCAGTTAATAGACAACTGCCATCTGTATGATTTCACAAATATTCTTGGAGGCTAGCTTACTGGTCAGTGAAAACGCGAATTTTTTCGGCGTCTTAAACATCAGTGACTGAGCTACGTTGAGATAAAGTAACTTAGAAAGTTAGAAATTTTTTCTACGTCGCGCGATTAGTTAGAATGCTCGACCACTTGAGGTTATCCGGTTTATGATCATACGCACGCGATAAATTAATTAGGTTCACTTTTTGAACGTGTCGAATTTAGCAACATCCTGGAATAATTTTTAGACAATTGCATTAGTATTCTACTCCAGAGAAAATCACGAAAATGTATATCCAATTCATTATATACACCTATCACCACTTTTCAACTCTTAAGAAATAGAACTTTTATCAATCCTATGGTACATTTTCTGGCGTTTACGTATGTTTAATTCAAAAGCAAACAGCTTCAGTTTATCTCAACAGGCTTCGTTTTATATTCCTATTAAACACTTTACGTCTTAAAGGAATTTAATTTTAAAAATTCTAGCAATCACTCTGTTGGTATTTGTAAGGGAAAATCATGCGTGGAATATAGCTGCATGTGTGTCCCCAAGGCATAGAAAGTAACTAGTAAAAAAATCTTTTCGCCTTAATTCCCGGTCCCTTCGACCATAAAGTAAGAGCAGTAATAAAACGCATAACTTTAATCTAATATATAAGATAATTCACTGAATGATTGACTGGCTAACCGACACATTAAACTACAACCCAAATCGCTGGCCCTACAAACATCACATTTTTTAGTGTTGGTTTCATGAGGACGTAGGCAAACACATGTTTTTTATTCGACGTATAAGGGGGTGAAAATATGTCAAATGTGTTTTCTCTTATTCCTGCATATCTATAAAACCACCTGCTTAGAATTTAGTTACCAACCCGAAGGTTTTTGTCAGTGACGAGATTCGAACCTGTGTCCCCTAGACAATTCAGATATTTTAACCACAATAACACGGTTAACAGACTAGAATGTGTTGTGTGCGATTCGTTAACAAGAGTGTTTATGCACGCCTAATATCCTCATAAAATTTTGGTTAAAATAATAAAATTTTACTTTGTAATGATAAATAACCTTGCAATTGTTTTTATGGGCATGTAAAATCTAATAATAAATAATGTACTTGCACGTTTACATTCGTATACTAAAATAAATATTAAAGCAACTTGTAACAAGTTGAATGAACATTCACAGGATGTGTGCTATGTCAGATTTAAATAAAATTACTTGAACCAGGCTTGCAGCTGGTCACACGAGCACGTCTGCCTCGGAACTCAAAGTTGAAGTGGAATACGAACTTGTTTCATACTTGCAGTAGTTCCGCCAGTAAAAATACAAACAGCCGACTAGGTTTTACTACACTAAAGTGCTAGTGAACAATTTGGCGTGGGTAGTAAATGTATATTTCTGCTTGCATAGTCACGAGAAATAAAGGGACCAACCATAACCTACAATCATTGCTCGTGTTGTCTATTGCACATGGGCCATCACCGACGTGCAGGCACACAGCAGTAGTTCGACAGCCGTCTAAGTTCTACCAACGTCTCAAGCTGAATTCCGAGTATTTCATTTCCGTAAGCTTGTCCAGCTCAGAAGAGCCATCATTAGAGATGATGGCACTTATATTACGAAAATGTTTTGTGCAAACGTACCCTTGAAAACACTGTGGTTTCTTGCGAAATATATATTTGGGCGATATACGTCTAACACAACGTAGCTGCGTGCAGAAGAATAATAGTTATCAAATATTACAATAGCCGGATTCTTATTGGCTTAATCAAATAGGGCAACAGCTCTTCACACAAGCGGAAGCCAGTAATCATTTATAACCTCAACGTGCGTTGAAACCCAGCAAACAGTTAGGTTTTCACCGCATTAATTAAGAGTATTGTTACAAGTACCATGCTTATGTTAAAATAGGGACAACAAAACTGTTTTGCTGTCCCTATTTTAACACAAGTATGGTATCTGCAACTATACTAATTTTTCAGTGGCGTGATTAACCATAATAGGAGCTATCCTCTATTTATCATAGCCATCAGATACACAGCAGTGCTAGCAGTAAATCAGCTAACGGCCGATTGTGCATTGGTCCTTGGGTCTTGTGGCGTAATTAGAGACACGATTTTATGGCGAAAAGAGTTTGCACCATTTGTTTCCAGTGCCTGGCGTGCTCATCTGTAACCCTTCTTCGTGTTCTCTAACCAGTTGTTTTAACTCTTAACTTTCCCTGGAGTTATACTGGCAAATCACAGACGTATGGTGTCAGAATATCCTTAATCTGATTGGTGGAGGAAAGACAGGCTGCCAATAACTATGAAGTAGAGCTGCCGTGGTACGTAATGCCGCAAAAATAATTTCGTGACAAAATTGTTGATCTATGTATAGGGCCACGATTTTGTCGCGAAAAGATTTTTGCCCCAATTTTTTTCAGTGACTCACTATCACATCGGCAGTTCTGTTTCAAGGTTATTGGCAGCGTGACTTTGTTCAGACACGTTTCTCATTTGAATGCACCAATCAGAATAAGATTATTGTGAGTCTGTACGTCTATAATTTGCCAAGGCAAGTGAGAGTAAAATCATCCAACCACAGACGATGTAGCAGAGTTGCAGGTGTGCACATGACGCATCGAAACCAAATGTTGCAAAAATCTTTTCGCCATAAAATCGCGGCTCTATCTATGTATAATCTGTGTGTTCACGAGGTTGTAAAGTGATAATTTATTAAAAGAATACAACCGTAAACAGCATAATACACTACCTGATATTCTGCCAGCATTACAAGAAGCCGATAGCTCAAATAACTAAAAAAATTCCATACAGTACCTTTCGAGGTTCTAATGTGCCAGCTAGTTTATGTCCTAAGAAATTTTAATTACGAATATAAATTATGGAGATATCGGCAGCCGGAGGTTGGTTACTGCTTTCCTCCGAACTCCACAATTTTTTATTTTTATTTTTAACAATATTTTTGTAGAGCGCACGAGGTTGTTATCAGCACGCGACCTTCCTCCTCGGCTACGTGTCATGGTCTTATCAGTTATCACGCGCGTGCCGTTCATGCGGGGCTGCCGGGGAAACATGTCACGCACTATTTTTACGTTCCTACCAGAGTTTCCCCACACGTTGCCACGTGCTACGCAACCCCTGCGTCCTACGCTGGAGAACAAGCGGCTAAGTGCCTTCAGGCGCTCGGCAGCGGATAGGAACAAACTAAGGTTCGGCATCAGTCGCCATATTGAATAATTTTATTTTTCGCTCTTACGAAATTCTGAGAAGAAAGGTGTTAAATTAGCTATCGAAATTAGTCAAGCAAATTAAGAATATAAAATAATTTGCTTGACTAATTGCGGTTTAAATATACGTTTAAAGTTCAACTGCGATGCTTTTATTATAGACTAGGTTAATGTAACTGACATTATAATAGCAAATTTCACATTTTTCTTCTCAGAATTTCGTAAGAACGAAAAATAAAATAATTTAATATAGCGATTGATGCCGAGAGAGCCGTGTCACTTATTATGATACATTATTCTTAATTCCTTCCTGATTACAATTTTTACAAGACATAATTGAAACAATTTTAATAGGGACGTAGCTAATTACTATATCTTTCGTTATGTACACTGTATTCGAAAAATTAAAACAAAACTATGACATTATTAAGATCATTTAAATTTCAAGATAAAAATTCTCTCTCACCAAAAATTAAGTACTAAATAACTCCCTGAACTGATTTCATCCAATGATATGCACTAAATAGTAAAATTTTATGTTTCTAATAAGAAACATTGCCGGTTATGCATCATATCCTTAATTTGTTGAACGAAAATTAGTATTATTAACAAAAAAGGCGTCGCAGCCTCTTAAAAAGTGTTCACGTGGCAAAAACGTATAATTTTATAATTGTAAGACACAGTGTTAGTTTTATAGGGCCTTATTCATAGTCGTGAGATAGTTCCGAGATGATCCTGAGATCATCTTGTGCCAGTTAGTCCAGGGTTGGTCCTGACTCGGACTGCCGTTAGTCCGCGTCTATGAATAAGACAAAAATTAGTCCGACGATAATCCCGCACTAGTCCGGGTCAAAAACGACTATGAATAAGCCCCATAGACGTTACTTGTGACTACATTTCCCACTTGTTAAACCTTTTTAGATCTCTTAGTCTTCCCATAGCGGCAGGTCAAAGTCAAAATTAGCAAATTACGGGAACATGCTGATAAAAAACAAACTGACACGCGAATTGTATAATTTACACTGAGATTAGATAGTATGGGTCATGAGCTAAAAGATTTGAAAGCACACGACCAAGTTCATTTCTATTTTTAAAAAATGGCAATATATAAAGAAAAGTAGAGTTATTTTTATAATGTTTTTAATACAAGGGAATTGCATTGTGAGATTTTAATTTTTTTAGCACAGGACTCATACTATCTAATTTAAGTATACATTATTTAATTCGCGTAAGTCAGTTGGTTTTTATAAGTAACTTGCAACATTTTTCTTTGACCTGCCGCTATGGAAAGACTAAGCGAAAAAAGTTTCACAAGTGGAAAATGTAGTCACAAGTAATGCCTATTGAAACTGACACTACGTCATACAAATATAAAATTATGCATTTCTGTCACGTGAACACACTTTAAAGGGCCTCGTAGAATTGGTATTGTTGGTGGTAGTGCAGGTGGCTGGTGGGATGTAATTGGCTGAACGGCTTTTCGTGATGTCAACAACTACTAGCAGTTGTGGTAGTTGGCAATTACAAGGCAAAGTTCCCGAACTTCAACTTCTTGGCTGCTGTACACAACTACTATCACGTGATCGCGGCGCAGCAACCAATCAGACAATGTTTTGACGAGCATGCGCATGGGAAGGGTAAGTTTTTTGAAGGGTTCAAAATTGAACGAGAGTGAAAACTACCCATGTTAAAGTCTTCAACTACAAGAACTAATATTATTTTAGATATAGATAAAATAATGTGTAAATATTTTACTGTAGATTTAGGTATTTACCGTGCATAAAATATATACAATTTTTTACTCTCGCCGTTTTAAAACCTTGAATAGCATCAGGCGTTCAATATATTTTAATAATCAACAAAACCTGAAAGTGGCCGATTTAACCTAACCTACTCCAGTGAGTGAATTTTCACAAACGTTTGTCACAACTGGAAATCCATCTACGAAAGTAAATAACAAAGATCTTATAAAAATTATTGAAATATTTGTAAGGTGATACAGGTCTCCTAATATTGTGTTGTCCTAACATTTGGCATTACTTTTTGTATAACAAGCTCGGTAAACTTTCACTGCTACAAAAAAATTAGGTTTATATTTTTGTTCGTATCAGGTAAGTATTGTATTTACAAATGCTATTACTAGACCACTAATTTTAAACGGAAGTCTCCGAATCTCAAAATTTAAACTCACAAAATTGTACGCAATATTTTTTAACTTTATAAAACTGTGTCGGCCATAAGCCGAGGTTTTGTTTACTCGAAGCCAGTACCTGCAACATAAAGTACCATTTGTGACCAGCATTAACATCAGCAATTACCAGCTGCCACCTGCACTTCGATATTGGTCCATATCAACCAATCACATCCCACCAGCCGCCTGCACAGCCACTATCTATTTCAATTATGCCAGGTCCTTAATTATACTACATGTTAGAAATATCAATGTTAAAAGTTTGGCATAGGGAAAATTTCTACCGCTTGAGCGCTGGTATCGCTAATGGGTGCAAACTGGCCAATCACAGAGCTTTCCTGTATTTTAAGTTAAATAATTCTGATAATTTAAAACTCTACATGAGTTTATAATCACTCTTAAATTAAGTTAAAAGTCTTCTGTCATTTTAAGTCTATTTAAATTTGATTTTACTAAAGTTTTATATTTTTTTTTCTGGTCCCTTAGCGATAGCAGCAAAACTAGCGGCAGAATTTATTCCTGTACCAAACTCTCCCATAAGAAAACACATTTTCTTTCTAACCTGTAGTAAAACTAACCTTAGGTTAAACAACGGCCGTAGAAGAACGAGGCACAATCTCTGAGATCACGCGTAACGAATTAGTAATTGTGGAAAAATATGTACCCATAAAGTTGGAAAATACCATTATCTAGGATTGCCATTGAGTATTTTATCCACATTGGCTTCGAAAAAAGGGTAGAATTCAATTGATGTTTCCAGCGTTTATTTATCTACCACGCACTCTTAAAGCCTCATAAGAACAGCCAACGACCGAAACATTGCACGTCGTTTCCACGCTCCGCGCATAAGAGCGACACGGCTGTTGACACACGAGCCAGTTTCCGCACCTCAGACGCGACATCGAGTGCCAACTTCAAAAAAAGGAAGCGGTTATCAATTAGATTGTTTTTTTATGTTTTTTTTTTTAACCTCAGAACTCCGTCATTTATAAACTGACTAGCTGTCCTTTTGCGGCTTCGCCCGCGTGTACTATAGAAAAGAGTAACTAAATTTTAATAACGTATTAATTGATGGTGTTACTATATTCTCTGCATATCTTTATAACAACAAATACAAACAGCTTTATCCAGTCCACTACGCTGAGGGTATTTTAATTGCAGAACATCTTTCTTATTTAATCATCTTTATTTCTCTACAAAATAGCTACCCGGCCGCGGCTTTGCCCGCGTGAAATTATGTAATACAAACAGTAACTCTGGATAAAATATGTGATGAAGGCATTTAACAGCTAGCGTACTCAATAACAGTGAACTATAAATTGTCTTAGCTCAGTGAAAAGAGCGCACGCAATATGCTCGTATGATGTCATGTCATGTC
>PNEQ01020524.1:0-39905 GCA_003012365.1 Medauroidea extradentata | reverse complement strand
CTCATCCTGCCGTGTCGAACAACGGTAAAGCTGTGACGTACCAAGCTTTCTGTCACCCGCGCGAACTAGCTACAGGCTGCCCCAAAAAAGTTGCCATGCGACGATTATGTGATGAAAACTTTTTTACCAAATTTGTTCACTGAAAAATCAGGTGCGACGATTATGCGATGGCGACGATTATGCGATGAAATACGGTACACAGCACTCTTGTGTATGAAAGAACATGGAATAGCCCATTCTTGCAAAACTTTGTTTGTGGATCTTGAACGACTCTGTGCAAACGTCAACTCCCGGTCACCACTTCTTTTGCGATCATGGCCATCATAACATTCTGGAAAACAATCTTGCTAATCTCTTAATGCATAGTCACTCAGAAAACACTCGGCAAACTAGTAAGTCATATGGTAAGAGAAGCTTGTTTTTTTGTTTTGTTTTAGTTGGAATCGTAGTTACTAAGTCGTGTAATGTCATGATTTGACGTTCTGTGGCGTGATCCTGCCAATCTATGGGAAAATTTTTTATGGATGATAAGTGAAAACTTTGACAGTATAAAAATGTTTTACTTCATTTTAGGTTCCATGAAAGTTTTGTTCATTCTTATACAAAACAAAAGTTAGATATTGTTGAGATAAAAGTTATGTTGTTGACGATTATCCATTACAAAAAGTCACTTTCCTTCCTCATTTTGCTCCTATATTGTAAGTTATGAAAAACAGTTGGCACCACAATTTCTTGCAGTGTTAAACTAAAACAATTATGAAGGTGAAGACATGAAGCACCCTTCTAGCTTCCTGCACTGGCAGAAAGAATTTAAAAGGTGACGTAAAGGTTGAAATTAGATTCGAAAGAGATTGAGAAAAGTTGCAGCCACAGGTATTGTCAGTCCAAGTTACACTGACATGGTGTGTTTCACTTGAGATGTCACTACGGAGACTAACGTGCTGAGACATGAAATCTTTCCATTGCCATTGATCTCGATGCAACTGATGTACCCATTTTCGAACCAGACATTGTGTGACAAATATTATAACCGCAATGAGCACAAGGGACTTTTAGCTTATATGATCAGTCCCCTTTCACGTTCACGCATGTGCTATGATCAAGCTCACTCTAAATTTACGAGTCCAGGCCCATGACCTGTTGAGCTTTTTGAGTACAGGAAAACGTACAAACATTGTGTTTGACTACTCTTTAATCCACAACACACTGCTAGAGATACAAGCCCTTACAATAAGGCTGTCCGGAATCAGACTACTATCTCAAAAAAAAAAAAAAAAACCACTAACACAGCAAACAAAATCTTCCCTTAAGATTCCAACATATGCATACAAATCAACTTTTCAATAGTTTTTAGCATTGATCTTAAAGTGTTATGAAATATGGTTTCCAATATGTCCGATGTCTTTAGGGTACCATTTTTACCTTGCACCGATGTGTGGCTTCTATTTGCAGGTTATACAGTAGGAACAAGTTCAGTAGTTTATGAAAAAAATTTCAAATACACTGAAAGCAGTTCAAATACCAAGAAAAAGTGGATATTTTAATACAAGTGTGCATTACACAAAACATATTTTAGAGTAATAAACAGTTTTATAACCCAAAATTATTAAATGAGTAATGTTTACTAACCTGAATGCTATTCCAAAACCTTCCTCCAGATTTTTTGCACTTAAGATAACCAATACTGCCAGCTGAATTCTTTCCACAGTACTGCCAAATAATGTTGGCACGTGTGTGCTCTTAAAAACCTGTACTGCCAACTGTGGCACAGGCTGTCCCTCCTTCTCACAGTCACCGAGAAACTTAGTTACTTCCAGCTGGCGCACAATAGTGCCAATGTGGCGATTCAACTCGCGTGGATCCAGCTTCATTGCTAATTGCGAGTTATCAACTGTAAAAAATATTTTAATGCAGTTAACTTTTGACTATCCATATGCGGATCATCTGCTTTGTGAATTATCAGCACACGTATTATCTGTTTCGTGGCTTACTCACAGTACCTTAAATAACTTTAGAAAGTTACTACAGAGAAACCTTGGTATTTATGAGTAGAGAGTACAATGCCAATGTACTGACACAAACACAATTTTACGACACTACAACACAGATTAAATTCAGATTGCATTATTGTTGAATCAGTCTCAATTTCGAAAGTACATCAGTTTTAAGAGGTACATGGGTCATTTTTGTAATGCTGATTACCTAACACTGTGCATTATCTGCTGCACTGATCTCGAATAGTGCTGATAATTGGAAGCTGACTGAAATAGTCCACTACAGTACGTGTTTTCACCTTAGAGCAGAGTCACATTATGTATGCGAGAAGGCTGGGGTGAAGCAACGGAATGAAAAAGGCAGGGGAAATGGGAGTTACCTGAAAATAACCCATCCACCACCTTTGTCACATGCAAAAAATTCCGGACTAAACCCATAGGGGATCTAATCCAGGTCGCCTAGTTGGGAGGCAAGACCCCTGACCCTTCGACTACCACGGCCCTTATCGTAAGTTGACTGTATTTCTAAAAATGCAACCCATCTGATATTAATTTGACCATATTCTTTGAAGAAGGCTGCAAAAGGTTTAAAAAACCACATAATCCAAGTTAAAGAAAAAAACTCGTAGATTTTTATATGTGTTACTGGTGGGTAGTTATGAAAATTTCAGACAGACTGCACCATTTAACCATTGACTGAAGCATAATGAGATTAACAGAGAATGACACAGTTTTCGATTATAGGAAATGTATCAAGATAAACACATTTTTGTTTGACACTGCTTGACTGGTTGAGGAGCTATCTCACGGAAAATCTGCATATTCAAATTGCAATTTAAGATTTGGCTTCCTTAGGAAATTATCTTCAATGCCTCATCATGATCTATGAGACTGCAGCAATAAAGCTTTTAAAGCATATCCCAATAATGGGATTAGTGTAGGACTTCAGTATAATAAGACTAGATGACGAATCATTTAGGAATTTACTAAAAGCAGTAAAGTCACAGAAGAAAGTGAACTTGTAAATAATGACGGTTGCAAAGATGAAGTGAGTGGACACTGGAAAGTGAATCTTTATTATTAACAATTTATTGTTCGTATTCTTTCCATGTTTCACTAAACATATTTTTTTTTAAATTACAAAATTTTAAAAATTGCATGCAGATAATTATGTGGTTACATAATTTGCTTAATAAGGAATGTGTGATAATAATATGATAAAATCTATATATTTTGTTTTGTTACTGAAATTTTTCTTTTCACTTTATATGTAATTTAATTGTGTGTGTTCTGTGTTAATTCTGGTAAAGAAATTCAATTAAATTTGAAATTGTAAACAAAATTAACAGCTTCAATGACATAAACAATGACAAGTTGCGCTCATTTCGGTTCTCAAACTGATATGTAGAACCATCTGGAAGATGATGGCTTTGTGAACAAACAGATCTTTACTGATAAAGCAACTTTCTATTTTTCAGGAAAAGTCAGCCGACATAACAAACATGCGGAGAGAATGTGACTCGATCACGTCTAAGATTCACCCACAAGTTAAGTTCTTGCCATGTCCAACAAGACAGTTAATAGCTCCTTCTTCACTGGGCAAACTGTCACCAGTGTGGCCTATCTACACATACTCAAAACTATAACCAATGCTGCAACTGAAACACAGACAATTGGGATTTCACACCCCTCCACATTTTAACACCTCTGTATATAGTTATCCAAATTACACGTACACTGGATAAGCTGTCTGGTACCCACTGACTACGCAATACTCCCAAGGTCCATGGACTTGAACACCCAGCACTTCTGTCGTTACATTAGGTCAAGTATCACCTCTATCACAGGACAAATTGAAGAGATTTTGGTCAGCACTTAACATCTAGGTCTTTTAAGCGTTGGTGAGGGGTGCCATGATGTATGGAGCAACGCCGTAATGAAGGGGTAAGGACAATGGGAGATCTCAGAAAAAATCTGCCTACGAGCGGCATGATTCCCACATTCAAAAATCTGGGGACCGACCCGTCGGGTATCAAATCCGGATCACCTTGGTGAAAGTGTAGAGTGATACCTGATACTTGATTGCAGTGCAACGATGCACCCTCTCTGCCACACGACTGGTGCCTCGGAGCTCGCACTATTCAAATTTGTGCACTCGTGTTTGTCCCTGCACCTTTGCAAGGTGCTATTTCCGGACAAATGTTATCAAAAAAATTATATATTGCTATGTTTTTTAAGCATTTATATTAATGTTTTTCCACAATGTTAAAGGTGATCGACCCCAATGAATCATAAACACTGAATAAACAATATTTATAAATAAATATGACTTAAATTTGCACTTCAAGGATATTTTCATTTTAATAATACAGTATTGTATGTTGGCGATAAATGTAACATAGTAGCGGTCGTAGTTGTGCTGAAAACTGCTAGAGTATGTCCGCACTGCTTACCGCAAGAATGTGCTGATGCGTGTTGTCTCACATTCTTTGAAACACTTGTGGTGCCTCACGCAGCTGTTCACAAGCTGCCATAATACGTTGTTGTAAGTCCAACTCTGTCTCAACCAGCTCTTAAGGCGGCCACCTGGTGAAGGATGTGTTTGTGTGGGTGAGGCGAAAATTGATGCGTTAGAGCGACGCCAGCCGGCACATGTATTGTGATATCACCTCTACGCTCCTGAGTTGTAAATGCACGCGCAGTGTTCCCGCCGTAACATTTGTACTGTGGGGCTTTAAGCGATGACCTTATCATTTTATTGAACACGTCACTGTAGAAAAGTCCAATGTACTTGTAGATTTCAATTTCGAACAAATCCGTTACATATATCTTGAGAAACAACCACGTGAAAAAGCTGATTTTAGCCATGTTTGAGGACTTCAGAATAATGCTTCCAATGTGCGTGGTATTTAAAAGTCACATTCATAAGTAGTCTGAAGTGTGTTATCTTTATGTAGATAAGCATTGTGAACGCAAGTTTACTAAGGGCCTATGCTGGAAAACACAGCTCGAGCGTTCGTGTACGAGTCGTTTCGAATGGTCAGATTCGCATGCGAACTGGCCTAGCTTAAAACAGGTATGCTCCACTGTCTTGAACTCGTATGCGAAATAAGTGTACGAAGCGAGCACTGTTGGTCGACAAGATGGCGGCTATTCAAATGTCTATCTCGACTTACAAAATATGAGTTTCTGTTATAAATAGGGGATTTAAAATGTTAATGAGCATGACAGAATAATCTTAATATTAGCAGAAACTATGTTAGTGTGACTAACTCGGCCAAACACAAAAGGAAATGTTATAATAATCGAAAAACAGGATTTAGCACCTTACTGACAGTAAAAATCATATTTTTGGACTTGGTTTCGTGTTGTACTCGTAGTGCTGCGGTAGCGTGCTTGCTTGCTAACGAAAATATTCGGGTTCAAAACTCGCCACAGACGAATATTTTTTTGTTTAAATAAATGCATTAATAAATTCATGCTAGAAAAATAAATCTACGAACTATTTATTTATTTTACGTAGTTTTCTATTTTAGACACAATGAGGCGAGTCTTTATCTTCTGTTTGTATAGACGAAGCAACTAATGACACAAATATAGGCACATATAAATATTTATCTGCGCTTCTCCAGTAAATGGCATTAATAAATATCACATTATCTTAAGACCAAAATGTAATTTTTAAAATAAATAACACACATTTGAACATAAAGAGTTACCTTTCCTGTTAGATGGGTTAAATAAAGAACACTTTTAGGGTAAGACTAACGAAACGAAGGCTTCAAGAAACAAAGGCTTAAGTTACATGGTTTTAACCTATAATAATATAGTTATGTTAATAATTTCACGTAATTAATTTGAGGCAGTTTAGTTAGATTTAGAGAAAATTTTGTTGAATTTTATGTAAGAGGCGAAGTACCTACTGTTAACATGTAGAATTTTTTGTCTCAGTATTTTACTCAAATAAAATTAACCATCCGCATTAATTGTTTAACAGCCATCACAATTATAAAATATTACAAGAACTTTATCCTCGGGTTTGTATATAATGAGTAAAGAAATTTGAAAGTAATAAAACTGTCTGGTACTACACAATTTTTCATAACATTGTTGCTTGTTGAACTTTATGTGATTCAACAGCGAATGTTAAAATTTTATTTTACACTGTTACAACTGTTCACAGACGAATAACAAAATGTATATGAATACACAAATAATGTAAAAAAAAAACTCTGTTTGTTGATACACTAATGGAACCTAGCACACAGTTATCTTTTCCTACGATTCCCACTCTTTACATTTTTTTTTTCTGTGCTGCCTGTATCATAGTGCATTTTTTAAAATAATTTACTGAGTTCTTTGAAGGCACAAATTTGTATGTTTCAGCCAATAGCAAAATTTTGCGACTCATAAAATTCAATGTGAGTGGCTTTAACTAAAAATTGTTAGTATATTTGCTTTAAAATAGCTTACTCATAATTCATACATACAGTATTATTTTTGAAATTAAGAGCATGTATTTTTTTTTTTTTCGTAAAATAAATACACTATTGCAAAGAGCTTATTAACATATTTAACACTTAACTTAATTAGTAGCGAGTTTCTATTTAAATATTATTGGGAACTGAAAAAAAAAATATATATATATATATGCATATAATTGTTGAAATCTTGCTCCATAGCTTCGGTTTTTACGGCATCTCGTATGCGAAATCCCCAATTCGGCTGCCTGCCACCACACGAGTAGATTTTCGTATACGAATCTCGTGTACGAGGACGGCAGAATGTTCAAGCATACCAATAACACATTTCGAGCGGTCAGGCGGGCGATTCGCATACGAACGAAAACTCGAGCATAGACCCCCTGGTCTTTGAGAAAAAACGTAACTCCGAACACGCTGCATGCAGTACGAGCACTAGCCAGGCGGCCGCTTTGATATAACTGACAGAGTTTGGAACCAACTAACGAAGGGGCCAGATAACCGGGCCACAACATCCAACCCACCATCCAGGAAAAGTGTCATTCAGATGTTGTCATACAGCACGTGTGTAGTGGGCTGCAGCAGAAACCAGATCTGTTGCTATGAAACTGAAGTGTCACTGTTGTCTGCACAGGTGATATGAATCATGCCAAGACAATGGGAATTCTCATATTAAACTCCACTGATAAATGTTCTAGGAAGGCTTTTGACTGATGTATTTTGTTCTACTGCGATAGGTTATGTGGTTACTTGACAATCGATCTGGACTTTTGAATCATCCTTTATAACAAGAATAGATTTCTTTTCTACATGGTTTTCCCAAAAATATTACACTTACCAGCTATATTCCTACACCCAAGCTCAACTTCCAGGTGATTTTTAGCATTCCGCAAGAATTCCTGATTTGCTGCAAGATCGGTGTAACTCCTTGCTCCATCTTGGTAGAAACGTATACACGTCATGGCTGCTCGCACAAAGTCCTTCATGTACAACTGTAGCTGGTACAACACATTCAACAGTTTCTGTCTTTCCAGCTGCAGGCATACGTGCGTCAGATATACCTGTTCACAAACAAGCTAATTTCAACATTTTTGTTTCTTAAATAGAAATACAGAAACAAATAAGGAAACATCTCACAAAAGGTAGTAGTTACATATACCATTATCACATGAAAAGTCAGCCAAACCATGGCCTACAAACTACTTAATAACTTATCAGCATTTTGGCTGTGACTTAAATAAAACATGTGGCTCTAACAAACTGTCATGCGAAAATAAAATCACAAACTCTACCATAAGATATTTATTTTCACTCTCCTGATAAGGTGTTATGAAATTATATAAAACTGTGATTCAATGCTGTGGTAATTTATTTTGAAAATTACTTGAATGCCAAAATTACTTAAGATATGCATGCATTTAGGTGGCCATAGTTGTGTGTAGGGCCAGGTAAAATTAGCATCTATTTTTCAGAAATTAGCATAAATTTTTCAGAAATAATAATCTATTTTTCAGAAATAATAATCTATTTTTCAGAAATAATAATCTATTTTTCAGAAATTTGCAAGATGAGATTAAAGCTTCACATTAATACAAAAAGTAAAAAAAAAAAGATATATTGTGTACAGTGTAAAAAACAAATAAAATTATGGTTTAGAAGGAAACTGTACTGAAATTAGCAAATTACATGTACAGAAAGTCATACATGTAGTACACATCAATTTAAATATATGTACAGTAAACCCTCGATCTAACGACATCGCACGGTACCAGGTAATTATGCCGTTGGATCGTGAATGTCGTTACTCCCGAGGTAAATAATTTTGACCCTTCCCCCCCCCCTTCCCTGTGCCAACCCCACCAAAATTAAAAAAAAAAAAAAAAAAAAAAAAACTTAAAGTTAATGTAGAACAATTACTGACTTAAACACGTTTTTCACTGAAATCATATTTTAGTACAATGAAAAAGTGTCTTCCAAATAAAATGGTACCCCATAACCTCCGTGTGCCGTGACATGAATGGCCACGCGGCGTGCTCGGTCCGGTTGTGCAGGATGAGGGAAGGGAAAGGCGGCTGGTCTTGACTTGCATCCCTCTCAGCTCACTGTGCGTGTGTGCAGCATGATTCATCGTGCTTGCCTGGTGTGAAGCTCTCACAAAAGACCACAACAGAACAACTCTTATTATTTACGTGAAAGTGTACTGCAATGATTTAAAACCTTGCAGTACAGCCATTGAGTTTTTTTTACTGCACAAGAACTGTTACAGCATGTCACCATAAGTGTTTAAGCTATACTAATAAAAGCGCTTATTATAGAACAAATATTGTAAAAAGTGTCTGTATTTTTTAAAAACTCGAACGCCTATTATGAACGTGAATTTGGAGCCACTCAAAAGGGCTAAAAACTGACTTTTTAAGGTGCTGTCAGGTACAAAATAATGACTAAATTACTCATCACTAAAGCTGTAGGCCTATTGGAAAAATCATGAAACTATGCACAACGCACCAGTTTAATACTCTGTACTGCGAGTATAGGCAACGTGCTCTCGACACGCTGGCTGCAGTTGCTCTTATTGCTCCACTGTTGAGCGAGCATTAAACAAGACCCTTATCAGCCCACATTCTGCACACGGTGACAGGACTGTTGCATTTTTTGTCATAGGTCATGTTTACGCCACGTGCGATTTCAGAGCCATGTGCCTCACGTGTCGAGTTATCAATAATACAGCGGAAGGTGTCAAGGTCAAGCCGAGCAGAAAAAAGATGAGAACGCTGGATTGTCAGTTTCTTCTTTTACGGACTGAGTGCAATGCTTGTCCTTTTTTTGCAGTGCTGTAATGAAAGCGAAAAAAAAAAAAAAAAAAAAAAGAAACATGTAGTCTATTCAACCCCTAACCCCCTGGGCTTACATAAGACACGAAAACAAAGATATTGGTGGATGGGAGAGAGTGGCCGAGTGGGAGACTGAAATCAAACATGTGGCTCTGCTTTGTGGCGAGACAGGATGCAAGTTCCACGTGACTATCTAACAGTCGGCAATTGATGCAGGCGCACACAAGCACAATCTGGCTTGCAGGCTGGAAGTGGGGGGAGGGAATGGTTATTGGTTGGCGTAGACAGTCAGGAGGAGCGTTATTAATTTTCAGCAGAGCATTTCTCACAGCACTGGCCAAGGAAAATGCAACGCAGATGATTTTCCTTAAATTTTCTATTTTTTTGACTAGAATTTTTTACGGTTTCTCAAAAAAGGAAAAAAAGGGTAGTAAATTGCCACGTCAAGTATCAACTGCATAACTGATACAAAGACACGTGGAGGAGTGTGAGAGGGAAGTGCAGGGAAGAGGGAGCATTGTGAAGTAAGGGGGGGAGGAGGAGGATGAGGAGGAGATAAGGCAGCATTAGTCATCACGTCTCTCATATTCCAGTGTTGCGTTGGCGGCCTAACTCACTCGGTACCCGCCTCAACTGTATTTCAGTCAAAGTTTCTAACATTTTTCAACAGTTTTTTTTGTTTCACAGCTGCATATCATTAATTTATGATAACTGCAGTATGTTATTGTTTAATATACCCTATACATAATTATTTTTAAATAATGTTTTACTGCAATGCATTTCACTCTGCTAAGCTTTGATCAATTTTTAAAATATAAATTTTTTCAGGGTTCCTGGAAATTATGTCATTAGATCGCCGATGTCACTAGATCCGATGTCGTTAGAACCAATGTCGTTAGATTGGGAGGTTTACTGTATGCTGAACTACTTTGCTATACCAGTCCCCAAATTCTTTTCGTTAAATATTATTCATGAGTAAATTTTGTAAGCAGTCTGGCTACTTTATGACTGATTCACCAACAGAAAGTCGTCAGGGTGTTAGGGCCGAATCGAGGCTGCCTGCTGTTGTATGCAGAGTGTTTATTTAGCCTTTCCCCCATAGGCCTATCATATATTACTTGTATCACCTTACTGAAAGTCCATCTCGCTCTTGGATTCCGATAGAGTCTATTACATATAATATTTTGGTGTCCTTTGATGTAGCTATTACATATAGTATTTTGGTGTTCTTTGATGTAGCTAAAAACTATTTCTTCATATAACTGATTCTGATGTCACGCCAGCCAGACACAACAAGTCTTAAGTGCTTATTGTAAATGTTTGTAACTTTATTGTAAATGCTTGTATGAAATTGTTCTTACGTTATTGATCAACTCGACATGTTCCATAGCCTAGTGGTTTTTACCATAAAAGGGCTTAGTGGAATGAAAATAAATGAATAAAACATAACTTACTGTATTTGCACAAGTATAAAACCAAAATTCTGAGCACCAGAAATTAAAATCACCAGATCAAAAAAAATTTTGGTGTGTGTATTAATAACGTGCTTCAAGCATTAAGACAAAGCATTAAGCTACCCAAATTATTTTTACGAATTTACGTGAGGATGAGTGGAGTATCCGCAATAGCATTAACCTCTAAAGCACACCATATGCTGCAAAGCGGAATGTCTACTACGATATTCTTTGGCCGTGTCCCGAGCCAAGTCAGACCGAGGCTGCCCGACCGCTTCCAAAGTGATGTCTTGTACCAACGACCATGCGCTCTACATATGTTGCGTGATTAGAGAATGATGCTTTTTCACTTTGTTTACTTATTTTTAAAATTTATTTAGTTACCATATTTCATTTGTGGTTTTTTTAATATCTTGAACCGGTAATGAAATCTATGGTGACTTAAAAATATAGTGCTCTAATGTTGTGTGTGTTGTGCTACTCAAGCGGGAACATGTCAGCAGCCATATTTATTTACATGCACCAACATTTTTTATGCATAATGTATGTATACATGCGCCACTGTTTCATAGCACAAATTTTCCAAATGTTACGTTATTTTGTTATGATACTATGGCATTAACACTACTATTTTCGGCGCCTACTGGAATACCACCTTTTCACACTATCTGCATGTTTGTTTACATTTTGCCGCATGATATTTCAATAGCACGTAAATAATTTCTAATAAATATTTTTACATGACTTGCATATGTCATTACAAGTTCAGTGAATTAAAAAGTTTTTTCTGAACAAATTAAAACCAAACAAACTTCGATAAGCTATCGAAAATGTTAAACTCGAAATATTTCGTTATTAACTAATTTCGACAGCTGAAATGCTTAACAAAATTGAAATGAAAGTAGTGAAAATTCAGAGAGTTTGTGTCATAATCTCGTACAAAAATATTATCTGTAATTTCTGGCAATTTGAATAATTTTCATTTTATTACTGAGAAATTTTGTTTACTGAGGTTGAACACTCTTCATGAAGAAGCAACAAACACAACGAACGAGATGAGAAACCAAATAATATAGCCAATGTGACTTTGTTAAATAAATCGTCAAAAATTTTATCTACCAAGATAACCTACCAATGCTGTGTCGATAAGTAGTGCATGTGTGAACATATATTTTTCTACAAATGCTACAGTACTTGTGTAAAACATAAATACTACCTTAACAAAATTAATTGTTCTAACACACGTGATATTTTGTTTCGGCATATTCTATAACGGTAAGGATTTCTTTATAGTAATTTTCAAAAATAATTTAAGGAATATATGTTGGTGCCATTTTGTTGCGTTCTATAGCAGATGTCCTTGGCAAAGGAACTAGGGTTGCCCATTTCTACATTGAAAAATATTCCCAAGATGAGGACTTCAATTGAGGATGTTGCCAAAAGTAGTGGACTGATGGCGAGGAAAACAAAATCCATTTGTTATGAAGATATGGACATTCTACTAATAGAGTGATTTGTGAATGTGAGAACGACCGGTGTTCCTGTTGACGGTAAAATGTTGAATGAAAAAGCACTCCATATTGCAGTGCACCTCTTTAATATTCACACCTGACTGTGCTATTGTTTCAGTAATATACAAGCAAAAACCCTCTGGCAAAGAGTTATGAAAACTAAATTGCTACAAATGACCACAATATTTCCTTAAATGTACGACAAGGACTGGATTACTGATCTGGTATCAGCCGAGTCATTACAGAACACAAAATAAGAGTTCTTTCATCTGTTAATATTGTCTTTCCGCTAGCTCTACCTTGATTACAGTAAAATGTCAATAACCCTGAACTGACTTATTGTTATTAACTGGCATATTATTATATTCAGAAATACAGTTAGACTTAGGATATATAAAACCAAAGTGTAAAGTACCTTCCATTTGGTGAGATTAGGGTCAATGACAGACAGCTCATAGTGAAGTTCTGAAAGTTGCTCAAGTTGCAGACATGGGATATAGATTTGTTCAAAAAAAATTTCTGGCTCCACTTTCTTCATAATGATGTGTCTTAAAGCTGTCTGCAAGTCATCATGATTCATGAAAAATTTCAGTATCCCAGCATGACTGCCATACATATCAAGATAATATCTACACTCAGAATAGAACAATGGCTCTAACTTGGGACCAATTATAACAGCACTGCTTGCAGGGTCTGCCTCCAGGTACTTGCCCTGCACAATGTCCTTCAGCATCGACAAGGTGTGCATGATGGCCGGAGAGGACACAACACTAGGGGTGCCGACACCAACTTGGCTGTCCATGGGGTAAACCCCAGCCTCCAGTATCTCAATGATCTCCGAGAGGAGAGGAGGGTTGCGCAAGGGCCTGGGATCTGCCACCTCTAAACAGTGGGAGAACTTATCACGGGCCTGTTCCCAGCGGCCTGCTCGCAAACAAGTCTTGCCCCAGGCAGCCCATATTCCAGTGTGATCCAATCCTGCCTTCGTAGAAACATCTATGGCTGGAATCCATAGCTCTTCCTCCACCAAGCGGTCCCGTACTTTACGCAGACTGGAATCGCTCAGGCCGGCAGGAGGGATGAACTTAATGCAGTCATCTTCGATGAGAAGAGCCAGCAGATCAGTTTCGTCAAGCAGATGGTCACACTCATCTACGCTGCCAAGTTGAGAGAACTTGACTTTTGCTGCCGTAGCCAGTGACCTACCACAAAGCAGAAACAGCTCATTGCTAGGAATAGTGATTTAATACTGAACTTAGCAGTTACTGTTTTGTGCTATGACCATTTGACTTAAGGAAAAATATTTTAGCCAAAACAAAACGACAACTTATTGTACTTTACTACCTATGAGCATTTAAAAAAAAAGTGATGGCACTCACCTGACCATCTTAATGATGAGGCTGAAGTCCAACTCGCTGTTACACATCTTCATTGAAGCTCGATTAGCAACTTCTTTCCACAGTTGTTGCATCATAGATCTACATGCATTCAACAGGAACCTGGGCACATTACCACATTTCAAACATAAACAGCTTTCTAATATTAAAAAACCATTACAATATACAGAAACTCTACAGTTAAAGTACGCTACAGTTGTGTGAAAAATAGAGGTTTGGAAAAATAATGGTAATTCCTTAAATGTAACTACACAAACTTTTATAATAAACATATAACTGTTTAAAAGGAATGATATTAAATTAAATAAAAATACAAATTACAGTGCATCCCCGCTAAGAAGTTTTTTCAGGGCAGTGGCTGAAAAAAACTTCTTACAGGGGAAATACAAAACCATTCATTAGGATAGAAAATTTGGTTCAGAATCGTGTTTGTTAGCTCCCATTACCTAACCATCAATGGAAGTCATGTTTTAACATTCAAAATAATGTGTGTTGAGAAAATATATAAACAAAGTTAATATAAAACACAAAAGGATAATAATTTTTATGAAGAAGAAACAATAACATACCCCATCATGTATTGAATGTTTTTCAGCAAACCACCATATTATTGTTTTTCACTAAACCATCATACTGTTAAAAGTTTTACATTAAGTTCTTACTACTGCAATATTAGTTTTAAAGAAATTAGTCTACTTCCTCTTAAAATAGTCAGCTGCAGTCTGCTTCAAGCACTTCTCCGACTGAGCCATGATGTAACTTTCTAGACTCCACAAGCTTTTCCATAGATCACTGGGCACATTTTTTGTTGATTCAACATAATGTTTCAAATGTTCAATGTACCCTAGGGCTTCTGTGTGTGTTGGTGGTTTCTTGGGAACATCCTCTTCTTCCACTTCATCTTCTTCTCCATCTTCCTTTCCGTGCTCCTCACGTTCCTCTCCTTGCTCCTCATGTTCCTTACACAAATCACTGACTTACTGTGGCTCACATGGAAGCAAGGAATCATCAGATGTTACATAATCCTCAGATGTGCTGGTAAAGTTGAGCTTTTGTTGCAAAAGTGTCCACGTTTCAGCACACACAGAGCTGCTGTTTGCTGATTCATCAGTGTCATCCATAGAATCACCAAACCATCTTTTCGGAAGCAATTTGCTATGGTGCTTGCCTCAATTGCCTCCCATGAGGCAGAAATAAAATGCATTGCTTCAAGAACATTTACCTTGTATTCTTGGGTGTTTACATTCTTCATTCTGGTTATTATTCTTCATACAAGACATTTGCGAAAATATGTTTTGAGGGTGTTAATAATACCCTGATCCATTGGTTGCACCTTTGAAGTTGAGTTGGTAGGAAAGAAGACAATTTTTACATTTTGAAGATTTTTCATTTCCTTGAGGTGAGCTGGACATTAATCAATAAAAAGAAAAATTTTGCGAATTCTGCAACCCATTTTTGCATCCAGAAATCTGACATATTCTTCAAAAAATTCGCCTGTCATCCATGCAGACTTGTTATTTTTATACCTACATGGTAATGTCTTGATGTTATTAAAACATCTCGGGGTTTTTGACTTGCCAATGACCAGGAGAGGCAACTTCTCTGTTCCATTCATGTTCGCACCTACCAAAATGGTAAGTAAGTCTTTCTTTACTGTGCTTACCGCCGTGACAGGTGTCTCCTTTCATGGGTAAGTTTTGTTTGGTAAGATATTGTAAAACAGTCCACATTCATCAATATTGAAAACATCGTTTGGATCATAACCTGACACAATAGAAGGTAACGTTGTTGACACCCAACAGTCTACCGTCTCGTCCGATACACTTCGTGATTCTCCGTTCACTGTTTTGTACACCAGACCAGCTCGTTTCCGGAACCTGTCAATCCAACCATTTGAGGCATGGAATGTGACTTGAAGATTGCAAGCGATTTCCTCTGCTTTTTGCTTCAGAATTGGGCCATTCACAGGAATTCCCAATGCCCGCTGTTCCTTGAACCACTGCAGCAACACTTTTTAAATTTTTTCATAAGTTACAGTTTTTAACCGTTTACACTTAGAAGATATGTTGGCAGTGTTTTTTAAGATTCTGTCTCGGTTTGACATGATGCAATTCAGTGTGGTAGTTGGCATGCCGGCAGCAATTGCTACACGAGAAACATTTGGGTTTCAGTCCCCTTCAGTAATAATCCTAATTTTATCTTCCATGGACAGTGATTTTCGTTTAATAGAACCGGGCTCCATAATGAAATACTGATGCACGAATACATAATGGAAATTATCACGGCAAACACGCTCAATGGAAATTCAGGTCACAGCCAAGCAGCATCAGCAGGGTGTTTGTAAACAAAAATGGCACTTCAGCGTTGGTGGGCACCCGCATAGTTTGGCGAGTTTCAAATTCTTTGAATGGCACTGCAACGAGTCATATTACGACATGACCATCGCTAAAAAATATTGACTCTAGTGGGAAAAGAAAATACACGTAATTTAATTACAATGTTATGCAAACTAGGAACAGTTGTCTATTCTGGAAAATTTAACAATACACAAACAAACACATGTCACGTCAAAGAACTGTATGTGATCAATGCTGCCAAACTACATCTGTTGAAAAGGAAGAATAAATAAACTTCATAGAGAAAACAAATATGGTGTCGAGTGTTGTTACCAAAGATCTTATAACAGGTTGATGCAGGCGTGAGTACGACTATCTATTGATTGTCGCAGCGTTTGATTTTTTTCTGTTTACATTTTTTCTTGTGGTGGGAATATATGTATGTAATCTTCCGTGAACGGACACATTGTTTTGAACGATGACGAATTTTTAACAATTCATGCGCACGTAAACCAGATTATTCTTGTATTTATTTAAGAAATTTGGCGTGACCAGGGAAAATAAATAATGCTTACAGAACTGGCAAAAGTCTTACAGGGGAAATGAGTGAAAGTGATTGTTTAATTTAAACGTTATAAATGGGTTGTAAATGCATGTAAGTATATGGCAATGTTCAAGGGACTGCAAAATGTGAACTTCTTAGGCGGGAAAACTTCTTAGAGGGGAACTTCTTAGGTGGGATGCACTGTATTTTGTATGCACAGTAAATTTAAAGCCTGAAGATGACAAAATGTAACAAATGCCTAACATAAATAATTCAAAAGTCTTACACAAGTATCTAAAAACTACAAAACACATATCAGTATAGCATCTGACTATAGAAAGGATAGATTATTTTAATAATATGATTATTCATTGTATGTAATCAATACTTTCATTATTGCTTTCATGTCAACTTGTATGACTTACACTTCCGTACATTTTCTTACTTTCATACTTCTAAATACAAATACACAACGTACAGTATAAGTGAAATGAACAATGTATGTTTCACATAAAGGACTAATGATACGAAGAACACGTAAACACATAGGCAGTAGCTTAAATATCAGAAAATTTGCAGCAGGAGTGAATGCATGGTCTCTTCACTCTTAGTGCATCAAGAAACCAGGGGTTGATCTAGGGTGCACAAAGTGTGGAGGGTAAGGGGGGTAGACTGGGGCTGGCGGTGCCAAAAATTTTTACTTGGGAATGAAATGTAAATTAGTGTACAAAAGATACAATATATATATCAATATTTAGACTTTTACAAGTTTTGTATATTTGTATTTTTATTAACCTTTAACACCATATAGTGTTATAAGTACAGCATTTATAATTAGAACGTAACTTAAAACACTGCTAATGGTAGCTAGTAAGTACAGGTTTTATGTATTTCTACTAAAATGTTATACTGTTATTTATGCGAGCGCAAAACAACGTATGCAAGATATGTTTATTACTGTTGGGTTGATTAGACTGATGGAAAAAGGAGGAGGAAAAGGAGGGTGCAGGGGGCGAATCACAATTCTTGCCCCAGGCGAAGGCAAGCCTCAATCCGTCCCTGCAAGAAATGTACAGATAATGAAGTGAAGAGATTTTGGTCAGCACTTAAACATCTAGGTACTTCAACACTGGTGAGGGGTGATTTGATGTATGGAGCAGCATCAGAATAAATGGACAGGGGAAAAGGGAGATCCTCGAGAAAACCTGCCGACCAGCAGAATCGTTCAGCACGATTTCCACATGCGAAAATCCAGGGACAGATCCAGCCAGGAATCAAACCCAGATCACCTTGGTGAGAGGCGAATGCTCTTACAGTTATTGAAGATGAGTCATCTACACACGGAACATATGAAGTTGTTCTGTGGTAAATGTCTAGATTAGCTGACAGTGAGTTGGTCTATGTCATATACTGTTCAGGATAAATTATGCATTTTTAGAATTATCACCTGGTAGTTCACTAAGATACTCAAGAGCTGATACAATTGGCCCAAGCATTTGTTTAAGCAACAGAACACTTCCATGATGTTCACACCAACTGGTTTCACAAAAGGGCTTGATGCAGCTACTGTGCAGTTACTGACTTACAAAAACCAATGACACAGTATCAATAAAGAATTATATCAACATCTTGATGAAAGAAAAGTTAACAGGAAACATGTAGCTGCAGAAAAAAAGGATAGAGGAATTAGAAACAAGAATTAAACAGGAAAAAAAATCTCTTGTGTAATACATCCAACTAACGGTCTAAGACAAGGGTGCTGCGTAGCACCTGCTCTGTTTAAATATTATCTTACACAATTTCTTAAAGAATGGATTTAAATTGTTTAGTTTTTTTTTTTTCTAAAACTTATGTTTGCTTTGCTATTGTCCTAATAAGAGGATGCGTTTCTGAAATTACACCCATTGCATGCGACACTTTGTACCCAAACGAAACCATACGACACAGATTTTGGCATTGTGATGTAGCTTTACCCGCGGACTTCGTATTTGCGGTTTTAACCAACCACAGTTGGAAAACGATGGGGAAAAAATTTTAAATATAAATATGAAATTCTTAAGAAACTGTATTTTTGCACAAGCCATGCACAGTTTGCAGCATGACCTACTAGCATGCCACTCGCTGTGTATGACAGCAGCTAGTCTCGTGTTGTCAGCCACTGTATCTGCTTCGTTACACAGTGTGCTAGGTGCACATGGTAAGTTTGCTGGCAGGCGGGTGGTGCAGGTAGGAGCAGCAAGGAAGCAATGTGGTGTTGAATTTGTGGGCGGCTGGCAGCCCGGGCGGCGGTGGTACTTCACTCATATATTTTGCTTGTCGCTCGCTCACCGGACGCTTCCAAAACAAAATTATATGATATCTCCCGCGTTCCCCTCCCCCCACTCTCCAACCACTTCCACAAAGAGTAAACACGTGCATTTAATTACATTGTCTTGTTTGCCCTTTGCAGCACACCACACTTTCAACAACGAGCACGTAGGGCACGGTCTTGAAGTATGATACACGTAATGTGTGCAGTTATACACAACTCCGTGGCGTGCAGCACAACGTCTCCTAAAAGATAGGCTGTAGTGATCCTTCTCAACCAAAGAGAAATCCCAAAGTTCTTAGTTTGACTGACAAAATAAAAATGCTACATTTACTAAAAGACAACATGTCTGTTGCACAAGTTAGCCGCAGATATGGAAAGAAAACGAGTAATTCATTCGTACATCACGGAATAAAGCATGAGAAATAAGACAAAGTGTTAGCACTGCACCAAAAACAGCAATAAAAACATTGCACAAAACTAATTTTACCGTAATCAGTGCGCTGTATTAAAAGCAAATCCGCTAAAACTTTGTCCTTATCCATGTTTACAGTGATGTAAAACTTTTCATTGACATGTATAAAAAAAAAACTGCGCCAAGTCTATTTTAGTTTAATCAGTGATGCCATAATAATAATGAAACAGCTAACATTCTAATTACAGCGAAAATATTTTATGTTTATGTTAATAAGCCTATTCTTTTCTGTAATTTATATGCACGTCATACAAGCAAGACGTATTTACTGACAATTCCAAAATATTCACGCCTATGTAATTGTAGTTGTGTTTGTTCCAATGTTATTTTATGTCTTTAGTTGGCATAGATAAAGTAAGAACTACACGGAAGAAATAGTGTTATAAAATATAATTCTATCAATGTTTCTGGAGACACTCACTCTACGGCCAGCGCATATCATTGCAGTGAAGGGTGGAGAGAAATAGCATGGCACCATCATGTCGTGCAGTGTTGCGACATCAGCGGTGGCTGACCACTTGGCTCGCACGCGATGTTGCCAAGTCACCGCGTCCTTGCAATGTGGCTGCCACTGTATCATACATGCGCCACACTGCACAAGTTATGTGTAATATTTACGGTATTTAAATGTTGTGGGACACTTTATGAACATATTAAAGATCTATACCTGTACAAATATAGTAGTATTTGAGGTTAGGGGTCAAATAATTTCTTTAAAAATCTCATATGGTTATTTAAGCAGGATATTAAAGGTGTCTCGAATATACGCAGTTATTGTTATCCACGGATTTCCTGGAATGAAATACTGTGGATATGGTGAGACAGCTGTAATTCAACTATGTTTGTTTTCTCTCATTTTGTTACATACGATTTTCGGCCAGCAACCGATAAACTATGCCCCATCATTTTCGACAGTGACTAATTATCAAAATCCGAGCCCTGTAAATAAGGGTCTAGATATGCCTTTAGTTTTGGCCTGCAACATCCCATTACAAATACCTATAGGGCCTAGACGACATAAGTTGAACATTAACCGTTATGAACGTTTAGAATTATCTGCCTTAATGGTTAATCCGTGAAGTATAGTAATCCATGACAGACTTGGTCCTGCCTATCCTGGATTAATGAGATTTTGCTAGAAGGTATAATTCTGCTTAGTAACACAATTTGTATTTACCATTTACTCCTGTAATCAATAGAAAACAGTAATTCTCAATAAACCTGTATTGTTTGCATGCTTAGTTTTTTCACTATTCACTATAACATGAATTACCGCCACATTTATAAAACTATGTGCTCAACAAAATTTCTTACGGCAAAACACTTGCTGCACATGGGAAATAAAATTACAATGCCTCAACAACGCCTGTCAATTAATGAAATGTGAAATTATATTTTGTTAGCTGCCAAATCCCAAACTCGTGACTTACGACCAAGTTACCTATCCTACGACTGACTGCACATTGCATCAAAAACAGTAGATAATAATACCAAACGTGGTGGTATGCTACCTATAAGTAATGATGGTAACAATGATGACATGCACAACTATGCTACTACCTAAGCATCTAGGTAAGGAAACAAGACACAAATTAAAAACATTTTGCGATTACTACTTTTGTAAGTACTTTTCAAGTACTATAGCTTCTTAACCTTAAAAAAATTGGTGACGTTTTGGGGGGGAGGGGTTTCACTGCAGTCCTTTAAGCCCCCTTGTGTATGCCTTTCGACAACATCACTGTCTTGAGGGAATTGAGGTAGATATCTCCTGTTTTTACTCCCCTGGTAAATAGACTACTCCCTACATGGCGGCAATGGTTGTTTACACAGTGACCTGATCATCTGGTGCTACCATATTTGCCGCTGTAAAGGGCGACCCTACACATACAATGAGTCATGGTTTTTAAGGTACAAATTCTTGAAAAAAAAAAGTCAATTATAACTTTTGGAATTCCCGGTCAAAACATATTTTTTCCTTAACCAAAAACATAAATATTTAACTCAAATACTGTTAATGCATTTATTAACAGTATAGAAACACCATAGGGGACACATAAATGAATAACATTGGCTACTACCGCCCTTTGGGCGCCCAAGAGCCAGGGAAATGCACAGCGGCGGTAACACGTGGACGGGGACATCATCAGTTACGGGCAACTGTGCGCTACTTGGCAATGCCAGACTGAGGCCCGTCACACACTACATGGCAACGCCAAGCTGCAGCTGCTGCTTGCAAGGTCATCACATTCCTGTGCGCTGTTGTTGCCTGCCAGCCAAGCACTAGACACAATGAACGTGTGGTACGGTACCTAGATCGTCGTTTTCTTTGCTTGAGAGTTGCCTGCTGGCAAGACAAGGATCTAGTCACATTCTCCAGTTGTATAGATAGCCAAGCGAAGCATGCTTTGTTGCGAGGCAAAACTGTAATGCTCATCAAAATTTTGTACTGTAAATTTGATAAGAAAAATGGGACAGTTGTTTTGATTTGTGATGGAAAATGCAATCCTTGTAATATGAAACACCTCCACAGCTCACAGCTTAATTTTCAAATGATTTTTAGGTTACCAAAAAATTTCACACCTTCATATAAGACGAGTAGCAATTTTTGAAGGCCAAAAATATGTAAAAATTGCTGTCTTGTACGCCGGCAAATAAGCATGCCTTTCTGTAGTAATTAACTATTTAGAGCTACAAAGGCTGCCAAGAATATTAACTGACTACAAGAGAGGGCAGTGCAAGGAGCAGAATAAATGTAATGCCTACCCTGCAACAGCAAATTAATTCAGCAGACTGAGTGAAGAATTAGGATACATCATCAAATGAAAGAACAGCTTACAATGCTTCGTTCAATATTTGCCTCTCATGATAGAATTATTTTATCACATAACTTATATTCCCTTGACAAATTAAGCATTTAATCTGCTTTGGCATGCATCATGTTGTAAAATGAAATGATCATACAATTCTCAGAAGATGAACAAATAAATATACTACACTTAACGTCTGATATTCAAAGTTTCACATATTGGACTGACACATAACACTTTGTCCGAGCCCCAGTAATCACTAAATTTCACAACTTTGTAACATACCTAGCATAGGTGAGGTTATCTGAGTGCAGTTTAAGAATTGCAAGGCATAAAGAAACACTTGGTGCATGTTCAAAGCCAAACTCATCACGGACAGTCTGGTTATGCACATCATCTGTTGTAAGCCTCCACAGGTGTTCAAAACTGTGAGCAGCCTTCAGTTCCAACTGTAACGCACATTCTGACAAGCTGTTTATTGGCAGGTTTCCAGAACCTTGCTGTGTCTGCTCATAGCACTTGTCACACACCCTCACTGCAACACTGCCATAGCCATCAACCTAAACAAACATCTCATGTTACCTACATTACATCAAAAAACTAATTACAGTTGAACATACATCTATGAAACTGAAATAATTAATACCAATACATGTAGACAATCTGTGGCTGTGGACTTGATGTGCAGGTAAATCATAAATGGGACCTGAGAAAATGCTTTATGGTTCTACAGATAGAAATTTCACTAAACTTCAAAGTAAATATTTTCATAAATGATAAAATAAAAGTCATTACACATACCTGATACAACTTCATGCATTTGCAATTATGTCACTACAAAATTTACATTTATGTACAGAAAAATTTATTTAGAAATATAGCAAAATACATATATCTGAAAAAAGTACAAATTAAACATTTAAAAAAATTTCATGAGACTTGATTTGCAACTACATACTATTAAAACATTTTTTGCAACTGTTTGGCAAACAGCTATTACATACCTACATACAACATATTTTATTAATTGTAAAATACCAGTTACAAATAGTACAAAGCTGCAGTGACTTCTGCAAAAAAGTAAAACAAAATAAGCAGACAAAAACAAATTCAATTTTATTGAAGAACTAAATTAAAATGAAAGAAGTATAAACTGTCAATAGGTGCAGAGTAATAGGGCTTGTTTACAAACTGCGTACACTGTTAACTTACGAAAAGCATTATGTTAATACTGTATCTAGTAAACACATTCTATTTTTAAAAAATGCATTTATTTTAACAGTAGGTACTACTGTACTATGAACTTACAAATACATACTAAAAATCATACTGTCTTGAATTCTGCAAGTTTTTGCTTGCTAGTGCATTTTAGGAAGAAATTAGTTTTAAAATTCCATAATCCGAACAAGCTGTAGTATAGCTCAAGTGATAGGTCGGTTCGAATTCCAAAATCAATATGCTATTCTATTGATTCCACTACAACTGAACTTTAACCGAATCCCTAGTTTTGGAATCAAAATGATCTATTCTCAAAAATAATCATAGAGAACATCTTTAGTCTCGCAGGTGTATTAGAACCCCAATTTAACGAGGCCTCGCAGTGCATGTGTCCGAGAATTAGCTTGTAAAATCACAGTTTCATAAAATGTCCACGTTATAAAATCACTGCTTCGTAAAATCGCTTTCTTGTAAAACTGCTGATTCGTAAAATTGCTGTCTCGTAATTGGGACTCTACTTCTGATTTACATGAACTGTTTTATGTACAAACGGTAAAATAATTGTGGTTTTTTACTGTGTTGCAGCCAATACAGCCCAAAAAACTGCAATTTTTTGCACCACTGGTAATAAATAGTGAATGTTAACCATTAAAAAATTTTTTAGCAATAACAAACAGCATATGTATTTGTTTCTAAAAACACTTCAACTTGCTGGGCAGCTACTAGTGTCAATAATATATTTAAAATAGATAATACAAACACATTACCTACAAAAAAACACTGGTTTGGCAATAACAGCCATCAAAATTTGTTCACCAAGTCATTGCATCCATGCATATGGTGCTGATAAAAAGTGATAAATAGTTGTAGTGTTTCAGATCTACTATTAGTGTTGTTAATTCCATTTTCTTCCACAGCACAAGTTAGGTATGTCAAACAACTACTGCCATGTCGAATTTGATATTCCATGCCTTGAAACTACTTTAAAACCTCCCGCAATCTTGGATAGTTCATTTTTACAATATGAACAATTGGAACGTTGGGACAGGTACGCCTACTTTCTTTTATTTCCAATAACCTAAGCTGAGCTTTGATGATTAACACTTGTTATAAGATTAATATTTTTAATTTACCGACTTTCTGTGATGTAATTTGTTCCCAAGAAGGAAAGTGACTATGAGGATACGGAAATAAATTTAGTTTTATTAAAACTTAACATTACAGTAAAATCAGAATCAAACAATTAGAGCCAAATTTTGAGAATCACTGATGGAATCTGAATCAGTATATTTTAGGAATCAACCCCAAAATTAGAAAGTTTCATGTTTAAATTTTTTGTGTTATTATATTAATATTATTTTGGACATCTGCTTTTATAGGAACTCTAAAAAACTTTAAAAATGTATTTTAATGTTGAAAGGTGGCATCTCACAATCACAGGTAATTTAAATGTAATATTTAGAGCCTTTAAATATATGTACGTATGTGTTTATGGCTAGTTACCCGTCAGAATTGTTTGTTTTTCTTTAGCTTTTTTGTGTATATTTGGTCAGGCAGGTTCTATAAGGATCGTGACTATGCTAAATTTTTTTATTGAGGTTGTGTTGGCTGGAGGAAATATACTTGGCATAGTTTGGCTTCAAATAGCTTTCTCTCCACCATGTTGCAGCAGAGAAATTAGTGTCACGAGGCTGAATAGTTGAGCATCTCAGGACTGGATGCACTGAGCACAATTATGTAATCTTGAAAATTTATATTTTGCTTATTCGTGTACTTTCAGTGCTATTACTGCAGAGTGCTAGAAGGCGCTAGTTTGTCCGGAATACCGAGAAGGAATATCTGACCAGATGTCCCACCTCCTCCGAAAGAACAAAATCTACATTACATATACTGAAACATATCAACAAGAAGGAAACAATTTGCTTTAGTCAAGAACAAGACTTCAGAAGAACAACTTGCAGATGTATACCAGATTCTCTGCTCTTATGTGGAAGTATACATTGGACAAACTGGAAGGAAAGACATCACCCGGATGAAATAATACATCAGAGATTACAAACAGGAAAATCCTCAGTCTGCCAAAACAGAACTCAGTTGAAACCAAGTACAGCATTAAATTTGACAGATACAATATTATAGCAAACTTCTTTAACTACAAGTAAAAATACATCCGAGAGGACATCAAAATTTCAAAACATCCATCCAACATTAACAGGGAAGATGGTTAAAAATTAAGCAATATTTGCGTACCTCTTTTCAGAAACCACAAAACTCAGCTTAATCAAGGGACAAACTCTAGATTGTTCACCACTGGTCAGACATCTCAGCCAACCGAGAGTGAAGAAACCTGTGATTAGCCAAACAACACAGCCAATTACAGCAAATTAAGTTGCGTATTGGCAGACAGGCCAAGCCAATCAGGGAACATCCAGGCTCATCCAGGCATACAGGCACAATTTCACAGAGGCTTAGACCCTTGACGTCTCTCATAGCGTGAACAACATCCTCCTGCAGCACCGAACGCTGGGAGATGCCGTTATTTCTTCGCAACGAATAATCTGTGGTTTATAGGGGGAGGTGCAATCACAAGAGCCAAGTTGCAGTGGACACTTGCTATTGGGTGAGTCCCACTGGTGGCGAATGCCAAGCTCCTGACTGAGGAGTTGCCAGGAATATTCAAATAAAGACTCATGGATAACTGGCAGGTGTACAAGCACCGTCAGCAGCAACAGCGGCGACCTATGCAGCTCGGCAAGAATGTGGAATGACACGCTCCACAATAAGCAGTTCAATGGTGAAAGCACATGGAGGGATCTTGAAGTAATGAAACATACAAAGTGTAGTGAATCCAACTGCTCCTGAAGCCTGTAGACTGCAGAGTGTGTGGGGAAGGAGGGATATAATGCATCAGAACTTGGACCAAAGTTCTCGGGGACTTCCAACATCGGGACCAGTGGACCTAGCCCAACACTAAGCAGATCCTGGATGTCCCAGACCTTTAAAGACCGATAGATTACTTTGGAGGGGAGGGTTGGGTAGCTCCTGTGCGACTAGTCCACCCCTCCACCCTGCCGATGAAAGGATTCAGTTGTGTGCGAGAATCACAAAGCTGGAGCTGGTGTACCAGCTAAGCTGTGCAGTGCTGCAGTCTGTGAGAAGTAGGCTGGGCCTAGATTGGTGCATTGAATATTGCCATGCCAGACTTGCGTGATGCGGGAATATCCTTAGCAGCTTGGCAATTTGACAAACTGGTTTTGTTCGACTTGTCACCCCCCCAGGAGCACTCAGCCCTACTGATGAAACTAGGCTCACTGAGCCACCATTCTGATTGGTTGGGGTCGCTGACCAATCCCATCTCACGCTGGGTTTTCTGTGCCCTTCATCTGACTGTAGCGCGCACGTGCGCACACACTCACACACACACTTAACACTCTCACACACTCTCACACACTCAACTCTCTCACTCACACACTCTCTCTCACACTCTCACACACTCTCTCACACTCTCTCTCACACACTCTCTCTCACACTCTCTCTCTCTCACACTCTCTCTCTCTCACACTCTCTCTCTCTCACACTCTCTCACACTCTCTCTCTCACTCTCTCTCACTCTCTCTCTCTCTCTCTCACATCGAGGGAAGATCAAAGCCTCAAATGCAGCCATGGTACTATTCAACTTTGCTGCACCACGATGCATGCCATATTTTCCTTAGAGAAACCACAACTTAGGTGCACGAAGCTCTGCCTTGAGCCAGGCTAAGCCCTATCCCATCCTTTGTTTCAGCAAATAATGCATGTCAGAGTACCCATTAGACTGAGCTTGGGTATGCGATGCGTATGATATGACGGCCTATCAAGGGTAACAGATACTGTTGCCACGACTCTAAAGATGGAGGTAGCAATGTCTTCTGAAACGTCAGGAAGAAAAGTAACAATGAAGCAGTTACAGGCCAGAATCCTAGAATCAATAGATCTATTACTTGCGTACTCTGAATTACATTAATTTTTTATCTTAACACGTCTTAATGCCTCAACTTATGAGACATAGCTTCCTTATCCCTGAGTACACTGACTGCCACACAGCCTTGCTCACAATTAGTTCAACTTAAGCAAGACTCTACTGTACTTAATTAATGTAAAGATTTCAAAAATATAATTTACATTTTATAAAATTATTAACTTATTTACTTTCTACTGCAGTATACATTATTTGTTCTTTAATGTTAGGTAAAGTACATTTTTCCTCTGGATAACAAGTATTTATTAAAGATGGGTTAGCTTCGACCATGCAGAGCTGAGCCACAGCAGCAATTTTTTTATTTCACAGTTTTTTGTATCTTTCTCCCATCCTCTGTCGCAACACGTGCCCATCCGCAGTTTTTTTGTATGATCACTCATCCAGCATATGCAGCTATACAAACATTACTACTACTGTACGTATTTTCATGTGTCCAGCTATTGTGTCTACTTTTGACATTTGTTGTAACTAACTGCTCTATCTAGCTGCATTTTGAGTGTGTACTACCATTTTTCTTTCTTTCTTTCCCCACATTGTCCCTCTCTCGTCCCAGCCTGAGCCAATATGACCAGTAGCAATGTTCGCATTTGTGCTTTTCTTACACACTTCAGGGACATACGAATGACCTACAAACTTCATTATTATTTTATTCCCCATTTAAATTATGTTCTTACATGAAGTTTAGTTTTTATCATTTTACAGCTTTGTGTGCATCTGTTGTAAGTATAACATAATACTACATTTAATGTACTGCTCAGTAACCACTCCGATACATTTACGTAACTTCAGTTTCAGGTTTGCACATGATCACAGCTCATTATTGCAGCTAAGCAAGAAAGCCTTTAGTCTGTCTGTTATTGCTGAAAGAATGTATGCCATACATTTGTGTTCTCCAGCATACAGTGTAGGAACTGAACTAATAAAAATTTCAATAGACAGACACATTCTGAATGAAAGTATATACTGGCTGGACATGTAAGACTTTTCATCAGCTACTACAGCCAACTGTATGTGTGTTTGTGGGCGTTTGCACGTGTGGACTTATGACACTCCAGACGCACTGTTGTCAAATCTCCTGCGACCGTATGCTGCATACATCTCTTTCAGGATACCCTTTTAATTGAGAATGCATCTGCCTGTCCAAATAAATTATTTCAATAAACTACAGTATAATGTGATATCCTGGCAAATAACTTGTGATAGACGTTGTGAGCGCTAGAATGTAGGTTGCCTGCAAATATTTGCTTAACTCTTTGCAAACAAATGGTCATAGACATAGTTATTTCTAGCAGCCTGTCTTCCAGAAAGTGTCTGCCTATTGAAATAAGTTATTATTACCATAAATATATTACGACACTGCGGCAAACAATTTGTGCGAATGAACATTGGGCCCGTGCTAAAATTTCCATTGCAGGAAATGTATAACCTTATTTAGTTTCGACAAAAGGTTGTAGATGCCTTCCCATGGTATTATTTTTTTTTAAATAGCATTAATATACCATAGTAACCAGCTAGTGCAAACGGATGAGAGAGCTCGTACATTTCAATTACCAGCAAAGTTTATGTTTTATTTTGTGCTGATGAAAGGTCATAGATGTATCTTTATAGTATCCTTTCATTCAGAATGTATTTGCCTTTCAAAATAAATTAATATTTTAATACAAAAATACTATGGTATTGCTGAAAACAGCTTGTGGAAACAGACATTGTGCCGGCTATAATTTCAGCTGCTGCCAAAGTTTTTTCTTAATTTTGTGCAGACGAAAGGTCATATATGCCCCTCCAAGGTATTCTTATATTCAAAATATATCTGTGTATTGAATTAAAATTAAACAATAATAAAAAAAATATTTGCACATCTTGGCAAACAACATGAGAAAACGAACGTTGTGCTCACTACAATTTCCAATGCCGGCGAAGTTCATGTGTTATTATTTTGTGCAGATTAAAAGTAATAATGCCCTTTTATGGTATCCTTTCATTTAGGCGTATGGCGACAAAAATATTTATATTTCACAAAACAATTTGGAATTTCTGTACCAGAGATTTTATGACACAGAAAAATTGGTTGAAATTCTAATAATAACGCCTTTGAAATAAAAAACTTTTCCGGGAGCTGTGAAGAAACACAGAATTAGGAGTTGACTGTACAGACATACAGAAATTCACACAGTGAGTGTGAGAGATTTTGGTCGGCGCTTAACATAGAGGCCTTTAGCACTGATGAAGGTTGACATGATGTGAGACTAGAGCAGCGCCGGAATGAAAGGGTGGGAGAAATGGGAGATCCCGGAGAAAACACTCCGACCAGTGGCATCATCCGGCACAATTCCCACATGCGAAGATCCGGCAACCGACCCCGCCGGAAATCGAACCCATATTGCCTTGGTGGGAGGCAAATTATCTGATCATTCAGCCACCGCAGCCCACACTCCCCCCCCCCCCCCCCCCCCCCCCCCCCCCCCCGCCCAATTCACACAGTGAAACTTCATGCTGCTCAGTATTGTATTTTCAACATTTTTTTAAGGCACGGGAGAGTATATTTACCCTTATTGTGTATACTGTAATTTTATTTGGAAGGTAACTTAAAATTAAACCAATATATGATTTTAAAAATGTGTTTCTTTTAAGGCAGTGACAAAAACAGACTTTAAGCTAATAATTTTGGTTACTTACAGCTGACACATGGTTATTTTCAATTTTGCAACAACAATAATTACATGAAAGTATTCTCAAGAAACACGTCCAGTCATAAAAATGGATATACAGTAGTACTCTTGCTTAGAAGATGAAATGTAAATTTTTTGTCAAACCTAACAATAAGAAAGCTTTTAAAAACATTACAGTTTTTTATTTGGTTTGAAAAATACTGTATCTGTAAGAAATAAATAATCAAGACTTATTCTACTTTTAGCACCCACAATTATGAGGAAATACTATTCAAAACTTGATATGCTTTCACCTAACCTGCATCTTATGTGTAGAACATGCCGCACAGACGACACGACCACAACGGCGACAATGGTGACGACGATTAAACATTGTGAACACAACTGCATCACAACATTTACATTCCATAACCTGTTCAAAACAAGAGCACTGCATTTTAAACATGTTGCACAACTTATGTTCATGATTTACAAAGCATTATCAAAATATAGTACAGTATAAAACATAATTTGAATGGGTTGCATACTTTAGTAACTGTAACATCTGTAACATAAATTATACTACAGTATTAACAGAAGTAGTTCCAAACATTTTCACTTTAGATAGCTGCTTATAAATGGTAGTACACACCTCATCATCCTGCATCCATTCACTTTTGGCCGGAACTCTGTCGGGCATGACAAATGAATCACCAGAGCTTCCATAATCATTCCCAGCCAAAGACACAATGAGACGATCTTCCCTGGAGTCGGACTTACTAGACGCTCTAGTATAGTTTCCGCCTATTTCCAAAGCTTTCGTTGCATACTTCCTCAGCAAGTCGTCCACAGAGTTCACAGACACAGGTGAGCTCTCAGGAAGCTCCGACTGCAAGGCCTTCACAGCAGCAATCATCACCTCGAGAGCCTCCAGTCGAGTGTTCATGAGTAACTCCTCCACAATGAGCTGTGGCTGTCTGGCAAGTTCAACATACTGCACTTGTTCTTCAGCAGGAAGCGTCAACAACATGTTGACACCTACTAATAGTTGCTGGTATTTCTGCACTGACTCAGCAGGAAGCAGGTCCACATATTTACCAAGCAACAAGCCGACAATGGCCTTGAGACATGCAATGTTTTTAAGTTCTTTAATAAGTCTGTTACATATGTCTATAGTTCTTTCTTTGGGAAGCAACTCAAGTAGCTGTAACACAAGTATATTTATTATAATATAGACAAGCATGCAATACTTCCATACAGAAAAATTAAATCTCACTAACAAGATAGCTGTTTTGTTAAAAGACAATTCTTTACAAGCATAAACACCCGTGAGAGAAAAAATATAATTTAACATCAGGCTCAGTTGTCTTAAGAGAATGTATTGTGGCGCAGTGCAGTAACTCATTGGACTCACATTTGAAAGACGGTGTGGGTTTGGTTCACGAGCCACCGTCCTATTTTGGGTAACTAGTATCAGCAATGCAACAGTAGAAATTCAAATTTGTTTTAATAGTTTAGATTATTAAATATCTTTATTTAATACCAACTTGCAAGAATAATTACATGTTATACATGACAATTTAAATTAGAATTTCCGTTAATAATTACTAGTATCAGCAATGAAACCATAGAAATTCAAATTTGTCTTTATAGTTTAGATTATTAAACATCTTAACTTAATACCTACTTGCAAGAATAACTACATTTTATACATGACAATTTATATTAGAATTTACGGTACTTTAATACATTGTTAGTACAGTGCATTAAGAGATAATTTTACTCAAACCTAAACATTCAAAACTTAAAGATGAAACCTTCACAGAACATACCCTAATAAGTCCCGAAAAATCCAGCATCTGGTTTTCTGCGATTTTGAAAGTGAAGTGGCTATGTTAGATTTTTGCAGACACTTGGGAAAAATTACATAGCACACAAATTATTTAATAATTTCAGCTGTTCTTTGCTTTTATACATTTGTTATGGAATTGGCTTTCATGCTTATTACACAAAATTCATATTCACTCGCTTATTATTTCATTTACACGGGTTTCAAAAAAATGTTTTCAATTTTTCAATGTAAAGTTGCAATATTTCAGCTATTTAAAATAAAAAATAAAATGGCTAACAATATGGAAAAATGTCCCAAATAAAAGTTATAGAGCGTGAAAAAAAAATTGAAAAATAATCAACACATTACAGATACAGTATGGGTTGGGTTCACAACGCAGTTTGTTTGTAGGCATGGACAGAGCAATTGTTGCTCACATCATGTGTATTTTAAATACGTATGTTCAGCCTACTGGCCATCACTTTTACCTACAGTTTTTTCAGCCAGCACACAATTTTACAGCATTAATAAAATTTCATTAGTTGAAAAAACAAATGAGAAGGGGCGAGTAGGGGAGTCAAATAGAGTGATTGCTTTATAAGGGGAGGAATGAGGGTGATGGAGAAGTGGGGTTGAGGAACACATGCAGTTGTGTCTCATAAACCAGTCGGTGCAAATCAGGAGCTCTGCTAGAATAGCAGACTGGTCAACAATGTGAGTGTGTACTATACCTTACTTTACAGGTGTAGTATTGTGAGGGAGAAGTGAGGTTGATTAGAATGTGCAGTCATTTCTTGTAAACCAGTTAGTGTAAGTCAAAAGCTTAGCATGTCTGGTAGACTGGCTAACAATGTGTGTGTCTGGACTTTAGTTTACTGGGATGATATGTTTTAAAAAGAGGTAAGAAACATCGTATTTGTATAGTCTTTTACGTTTGTAAGAGTTGCGAGCAACAATGGGATGTGTTTGTTGAAACCCTGTAAAAAAAAAAGGTGGCCAAATGATAATTTTAATTGAAAAAGGACTTGAAAAAGTTTTATAGATTGCAGTGAGATTCAAAAGGATGGAGTTAAAGATGTGCTTCAAGGGCAATTGTTGAAGTTCACTTTAAGTGCCGTAAACGGTAGACTCGTAATTCAAATAAACAAACTAGTTTTCCTGAAAACCCTGGGAAATGTGTAGCTCTGTTAATAATATTTAACTTAAAAACACAATGTATATTTTGACTCATCCAAATGCCGGAATCGATATAAAGAGGAATGCAGTGAGGTTCAAACTCTGAACACAGTTGACTCTGTTCGGGTGTTTAAAAATACAAGAGGAGGTGAATGTTCATGGGCACAACAAGTACTACTGTGACTGTCAGCTGTGAATGATCTCGTGGCAGCAGAAGGCAGATATCATACATACTGATATTATAGATTCCAGGTGGTTGGTTTCTCAAATCCTGTAGAGAACAGTGTGGGAAAAGGGAGGTCGAGGGAAAGTAAGGAGAGAGGTGTAGCATTTCAAGAACCTTGTCAATTTTTTAAAACAAAATGGCAATTGCCAAACAAACACTCAAAGAACTGACCGCGATATTTAGCACGCAACATCCTAATGTTGAACCATATAATGTGTCAAACATTCACAGAGAAAACTCGTTAATAAGTATGGAGATAGCAAAAATATTATGGATGTTGTGGGAAAATCAAGAATTGTGTGTCTTTCAGGTGGAGTCGACAAAACTGTCTGTGATAAATGGTAAGAGGATCGCAAGGGCAATGTCGCAGAAGAGGAGAAGAGAATCATTAAAATTGCAGCCGATAATATCCACAGTGATACTAAGGTGACTCTCTACGACTGTTCCGTTTTTCCTTGAAGAGAAGAAATTGTAGGAGGTAACAGTAAACTTGTTCCTGAGTTACTCATACTGTTGGTAAACAATGTTGTCAAATCTACTAAACAGTCATGAGATAAAAATGGATTGAAGAGGAACTGTGTTGCCATCGAGCATGCCATTATGTCTGCTGTGCAACCAATGTCTTCCGTCTCTCCACTAAAATTTGGATTTTAAGTGTTTGCCTTCATAGACGGTATGGTTCAAGGCTTCTTATTGATATGCTGGCCAATTTGGGAGTCTGTGCATCCTATACAGAAGCTGTCAAGTTAGAAAACTCTGTCACCACTCATGTCCAGGCAGAAATTGATGGAGGTATGTATAAATGAATTGTCATTTAAATTTTAATATGTAAATTAATTACATAAATTTAAGGCAGTTTTGGTACTGATGTTGTCTGTAATAATCATATTATTATAATTTTAATTCCAAGAATTCAATTTTTTTTTCTTTTCTAAGTTATGTGCAGTTTGTATTTGACAATGCTGACTACAATGTGTATTCAAAAGATGACAATGGCACTTTTCATGCCACAGGTGGAATAATTTGTTTGACTATTATCTCCTCTTTATGCTGACATTCCAGTGCCACAACTAAAAAAGCCACAGTGTCAATGATGTTGAGTTGTGTGGTCTATCGCCAGTGCAGATTTACCATCATTCTGATACATCTGGATATTCGAATATTACAGCAATGGATGTAAAAGCTCTGCAGGTCCATCCTACTACAGCAGTGATTATTTGCAGGTTGAATTTGTTTTGGCAATCTGGTGATTGCCTTCAAGTTAACAAGCATTCTTGGAGGGAGGGCCTTCATGGAGAGGTGCTATAACAAAGAAGACTATGAATCAACAGTTGTTATACCTCTCCCATTCACGAACATGGCTCCCAGCAATCCTTCAATTATCTACACCTGCCTCTCTATGCTGTTGAAGAAGGAGGGAAGCATAGCCAAGCTTGCAATGTGGTCACATTTGATAAACCACTGTATTTCAAGGCACACAAGATGGTTTTAAATGCTGTTCCTGGAAGCCCGTTGACAGAAGAACTGTGGAACATGTACTGTCTATGCTAAAAACAGCATTGTTAATATGGTGAGTGGTAAGGCTTATGCAAGAGCTCTACGTGCTCTTTACATGACTGAAAAAGCTCTCATTACAGTTTAACTTCAGATGCACGAACCTCAAAACGTTGAGGGGTTGAAGAGTATTTACAGCTCCCTAGTAGAAGGAACTACTTCTCCCTGCGACATACTTGAAACATTACCAGTAATGAACTTAATTTATCAACTAGAAACACTACTAGCAAGTATAAGAGAATCTAATCATACTCAGAGTTTGCGTATCCAGTCCATCGATATGGTAGAGATCGTGTGCATGTTTATAAGAGCACAAAGAAGTGGAGGATGGTACCTGCATTTGCACTACGTTCAACTCGTGCTTCCATACCTAAATGCCTCTGGCCATCTCCATTATGTTAAGGTCTGCTCACATCTACCTTCAGGAAATGCATAAACTTGAATATACCTTGCCCAATGAAGAATTCCAAAAGTTTAAAAGGAAAGTGCTATTTCACTATCAGGCAAAGTGAGGAGTTTTGGTGTAGAATTTGGCCTCTTAATGCTATTGAACAAGTGTTGATGAGAACTATGAAGAGTAATGATGGTCTGACATGGGGTAGAGGGATTTCACCTTCCACTATTGCTACTTGGGTGCAATCAATGCCTTCATCTTCAAGGATAGTGGATGCAGTGGAGGAATTCACAGATGTGGTTTTCACCTCCTCAGAACAGTATGTAGACTTGCGGGAGTCTTGTCAGCATTGTGATGCTAAAGATGTTAACCATTTCATTCTATTGTTCCAGGAACATAATTCATTCAAGAGAGCATTTCCTCAGCTTGCATTTCTGTCTACGGTATATTAGCTAATGAAAGTGTAAATTGTGATAAGGCATTGCAAGCTGGTATTACAGTAATGAAGGAAATTGAGAGTATGAAATGTAGTGAAACTAAAATGAAATGTAGGTCAGTCGTGAAGTCTCTGGCTAGCAGCAGCACATGACAAATCAGTCTGTGTCAACCCCAAGCAGTTTTTTCACAGAATTTTGTGCACTGTGAGGATAGAAGATCAGCTGTCTGAGATATTCAAATTTTAACTTTCTGCTAACCACCCCTTCCCTATTTGATGAAGGCTTAATGAGAAAGGGCACAAAATCATCCATTGTGCTAATTCTGTCAACACTTTCCACCCAACCAACAGCAAACCATGTCTCGACGCAACATACATCGTACATAATCGATGGTGGACATCTCCATCGTGTTGCATGGCAGAAACCAACAACATTTACAGAAATATGCCAGCAGTATACTGAACTTTACATTGTACTTTAGTCAAGCACATTTCGTATTTGAGGGGTATGGTGGAGGACCGAGCCTACATTGCGTCGATCATGGAAAGCTTTCCAGGTGGATGTAGCAGTGGAAGATTCTGTGTATGTCACCCTTGGACAGACTGAATCTTTTCAAATAATAACAACAAAATGCAGCTCATTTCCCTGATGAGCCATTTGAAAAGTACAGGGTGCAAGGTGCTTCAAGCTAATGGACATGCTGATGTGTTAATTGTATCAACAACTATTGCAGAGGAGGAAAAAGGCCTTGAATTAGTATTGATTGGTGAAGATATTGATCTATTTGTTCTTCTGGTTGCCCTTGCTTCACTGAACGCTTCATTAAAGATTATTATTCCAGAAAAAAAAAGACAAAACCTGGTAAGATTCACTAAATAGGAGCTATTCAAGAAAAATAGGGGAACTGAACGACTTGCTTCTTGCTTTCTATGACTTTACAGAGTATGACAATCTCCTCAATTAACCGAAAAGGTAAGGTCGAACCTTTCAAACAAATTCACACTGATAAGTAACAGAGAAAAAATGTACATTTTCAATGATCCCAAAAACATTAGCTGATGCTGTAGCTGATGTTGGTGAGGCTTTCCTTCTCTCATTGTATGGGTCAAAAGGAGATGGAAACTTGAACATGGTACGTCACCAACTGTATGTGAGGACAATCACTAAGATGCCTGTCAATGGACAGTTAAACTTGGCTGTACTTTCTCCAACATCTGCAGGTGCTCATGAGCATTCACTCTGAGTCTTTCATCAGGTGCAGGAATGTAATTGGTGTTTATATAGATCCACTAAACTGGAGATTGAAGATAGTGAACGGTTATCTCCATCCCATACCAAGTTCGAAAAATGCTGCTCCAGATGACCTATTGTATCTTGTTTTTGTAGCTGCACGTCAAACTGTGAATGAAGTTGCAAATGTTGCAGAAGCTATTTAAAATGCTCCACAATGTGCACATAGTATTGTACAGGACATGGCTGCAGCAACAGGGACATAGAAGATGACAAGGACAGTGATGGAAAATTACATTCAGTGGAATACGAAAATACACATGATGACGACGGAGACACATATCACCAAGCTGGTCAGCATCCCCTACTAGTGTAATGCAAGACTACAGTACGTCAAAACGATGACTTTATTTCCTTCAGTTTATTGTTTCAAAGATAATTAAGTATAATGAAACATTTGGAATTTTGTCTCATTATTGGAAAGTTAGCATCTACTCAGAACTATAGTTATCAAACAATTGCAACATATACTATTTACGATACTTTTTTGAGTCACTGTGTTTTTAAACCGTTACCACAAATGTGGTATTATAGAAGACTAAAGAGATAAAACCAAAATGCTAAATCACAAATCCATATCAAAACTGCTTCATCTTTCACTTAATGAGCTACTTCAACCTCCACCCAGTGAGCAGTAAGCTGCTTCACCTTCCACCCAATGAGCTACTTCATCATTCACCCAGTGAGCAGTGAACTGCTTCATCTTACGCACAGCGAGCTACTTCATCTTTCAACCAGTAGGCTGCTGACATAGTCATTACATTTTATTATCAGAGTACTATATGTGGTAAACTTACAAAAATTTAGTTTCCCTTAAAATGTTGTTAGTTTGAAAATACCAAAAATTTTTATGTACAGTAAACTCCCAATTATTCGTGTTAATTGGTGCTGCTCCATGCACGGATAGTCGGGAAACACGGATAACCCGAAAATAGCACATGTTAGTACAAAAATGTAAAAAAAAATTAATTTATAAATAACTAACTCAAATACCATAATGACTAATGATTTTACCTACGAATAACGTCTTTGACAACCTTTTCACCAAAATAGATAAAAGTATGTCTGGGGTGCACGGTAAAAACGAGAAAAAATAATGTTGAAATTTCGTTAATCCACTCTTGCGCGATCACGTTAATCCATTCTTGCGCGCAGGAGTTGACACTCTTTCGTTCCAAAAAGGTTTTTTTTTTTACAAAATTTTTGGTTTTTACAGTGTTCAAAGTCGCACGAATAATCCAAAAACCGGTTAATCGGTGCACGGATAATTGGGAGTTTACTGTACTTATAAAAATTCAATTGTTGTGTCGCAAGTGTTGCATCCTGTACTATAGTATCAACTGACCCATGTTCCATGCCTACAAACAAGCTGCGCTGTGAACTTAATACATACTGTATCTGTAATGAGTTAATTAAATTCCATACATTATTTCACGCGCTACAACTTTTATTTGGAACATTTTTCCATATTGACAGGCGTTTTATTTTACATCACTGTAGTACTGCAACTTTGAATTGAAAAAATTTAAAACATTTTTTTTACAAAACGCTGTAAAGTAAATAAAAAGTGAGTGAATATTAAGTGTGTGTAATCAGCATGAAAGCCAATTCCATAAAAAATATATTGAAGAAAAGAACAGCTGAAAATATTAAATAATTAGTTTGCTACGTAATATTTACCACATATCTGCAAAAATCTAACATGGCCGCTTCATTTTTCAAAATGGCGGAAAACACGATGCTGGATTTTTCGGAACTTTTTAGGGGATGTTCGAGAAATTTAATCTATCATGTCTGTGAAGGTTTTGGCTTCATATTTTTTAACGTCTAGGTCACAACCTAATTGCACTGGACTGTATGAACAAAAAAATAATAGTTTGTAACCTAATTTAAATTATATTTTTTGCACATACATACACAAAAAACTTACCAAACTTTTGACTGTCATTTTTCTACAAAAAAAAAAAGATCATAACAGTAAATGCAATTGTAAGAAATTTACAAGATATTTCGAAACTACATATACATAGCGTATGTGCCAAACAATTTATTCCTCAATTAAAATAACCTGAGACTCCCACCAACCACATACTGAACCTACATTATTCAAAATGAGTCTATTTTAAGTTTATGTCAACAATAGACTGAATTAATGCCTAATGAACCAACCAGATACCTGACAACCAAATTACATTTTGTCCTGCAAAGTGACATGATATGATGTTGCAAACTGAGTAATAACAAGACAGTGTGTATGAAGGTAAGTTTTTCAGTTTCAGGTACAATCATGAAATACTGAGAAGACAAGTTCACAAACACTGTCATAATATCCCTTACAGAATTAAGAATGTATTTAAAGAAGACTTTGGCCACTAGGTTAACCAATTAAATAAGTAGACAGAGTTTTGAGGTACTCACAGGCTGGTACTTCTTGAGTTTGCCGTCTGATGAAGATAGCGTAAGCCAGCAAAACTTCGCACAACCATGCACTCCCGCAACAATATATATTCGTCCTTTACTATATGTGTGCAACTATCACGAAGTAGTAGCCTGTGAGTACCTCAACCCTCTGTCTACTTATTTAATTGGTTACAAAATAAAGAGCTATAAATTACATCATAATCATATTACAGTACATGCCAAACAAAGCCACAACATTACCAAACTGCTCAATCAAATTACATAAACATTGTTGTCTTCATGAAATTGTCACCAAGAAACAAACCTCAACAGTACTAAAAACAGTTTGTGAAAAAACTTACCAAAACTTCTTTGTGGCCATGCCCGGTAGTTTTTTTCACGTTGGTGCAAAAAACTCAAAAAGTTTTCAACCAAATGGGTTGAAAAAAATTGAGAGCGTGTGAAGTCATACTATGCACAATTATACGTAGGCTTTAAAAAAAATGAGTCGTTTGCCAGTAAAAAAAAATATTTTGTGCCATTTTGGCTCATTTTCATGCTAAAATATGTGATAC
>PNEQ01020523.1:0-38106 GCA_003012365.1 Medauroidea extradentata | reverse complement strand
CGTAGACGGTGACGTGTAGTTTTGATGAGATTTTTTCCATTTCATTATATTTACTGGTTTTCAAGTTTTGTATGAAGTAAAAATATGCAAATTTTGACTTTGAAGTGACATTACGGGAAAACTAGACGAGCTAATTTTTTTCCGTTAGACGTTAATGTTCTCTGAAGTAATGTCTACAAAACTAACACTATTTTATACATATATAAAATTATGAATTTTTCCCCACTTGAACGCCCTTAAGGAACCATCACAGCAGTCACCTGGAGTGATTTCGGGTAAACATGGAAAACAGAAATCAAGATGTACCGAGACGGGATTCAAACCCGGATCCTCCAAAATTTGAGTAGAGTGAACTGAAATATAATTTTACCAAATATTTGTTTGAATAATGCCGAAATAAAAATTCACATTACCTAACAAAACATTTCGCTACCAGAACAAAGCACCGAAAGCAACACACCTGCATTTGTTGACCCAGCAAAATATATAGGCCTACTTTATTTGGCAAGTTACTTACTCCTGGCTGATGCAAATTTAATTATTGGTATGGAAATACACAAGGGTACAGTTCGTTTTGCCAACGAAACCTTAATGTTTGTTCATGTCCTAGTTTGTATTAACATCAAGAGAGTTATTTTGCCATTTATGTGACAGTACCATTGCTATATTTGTAAGTGCACACAATGTTGCTTCGTTCTGGTACAAACAATCCTAATAGAACAATTTCTGCAGGATATAAAATAATTATTTCATACGCCGTTTCCATATTTATTTGGAAATTGATGACATCAGAGGGAATGGGGGGCCTATTCGGTGAGGGCGATACTGAGTTGGTTCGTCATTGCCTTCCTCGGAAATGGGGATGTAGGAACAAACACAACGCCCAGTTGTGAACACGTGGGAGGGGGGAGGGGTTACACTGAATATCCACCCCCTGCCGGGAATCGAACTATGGAATGGAAGCTTTAGCGGTCGAACATAAAATAAAACTACATTTGTGTATGTATAAGTCGGCGTAAATGTCAAGCATTATTGGAGTCACGCATGTTTTATATATGTTGTTAATCGCCAATGTTGTCCTCATCGTAGATGCTAATGAGCGATTATAAATAACGGGAGGCATAGGCTTCCATTCTTAGAGCAACTATGTTTTATTCTTAACAGATCGACACAAAATTCTTTGCACAACCAAACATATATTTAGTATCCCCGAAAAACATCATACTTAGGAAAGAAAATTAAAACAAAGAAATAATTTTGCCTCATCGACAAACGTTTTTGTTTCGTCATATACAAAGAAAACTCTTGTTCGCCATGAAATATTTGTTTCACTTAACTGAACCTTTCTGAGTGCGGGGTGCCAATGCACCATCTCGCCCGTTACGTCTTTTTAACGACGCGATGAGTGAAGTGAAGAGATTTTGGTTAGCACTCAGTACCGAGGTCTTTATCGCTGGTGAGGGGTGACACGATGCGAATATGGACAGCGCCGGAATGAAGGAGCAGGAGAAACGGGAGATCACAAAGAAAACCCGCCAACCGGTGGCATCGTCCGGCACGATTCCCACACGCGTAAATCTGGGGACCGACCCCGCCGGGGATCGAACCTGGACCGCCTAAGTGGAAACGACACGATGAGTTTGCATTTCAGTATAAGAGGATGGAATGGGGAGGTGATGGGTTCAGCAGACTCTTCTCCCAACAGTACGAATCAGAGTTCCCGGCGGGGCTGATCTGAAAATTCTGAATGTAAGAGACGTTGCCTGTGGTCTGTGGGATTTTTCGGGTGTCTCCCGTTATCTCGCCCTTCTCATTCCCGCGCCACTGAATTGTAGGGTTTCATTCTTAGGAACGGGAAATTTTATTGAGTTTAATCTCCTATGAACGTTATAATTAATTTTCCTGCGTTTACTCAGATTCCGACAATTTGTTTATTAGCTACTGCTCCACTGAGTAGCAAGTTTCATCCAGTAACTGATAGCACAGAATTTAAGCATTGCTTTCTCACAAGATTTGATTGCCGCAAAGTTCTTCAGGGCGGACTGATCAAATATTAATACGTGAACAAAATGTACGCGCATTGGTAATCAAGCTTGTTCTAAATTCGGTTCACGAAATTTTTCAATCACTACTCATTCCATGTCGGGCTTCGGTAAAATCAGATGCTTACTGGGGCAATTCACCCTGACCTTCGAGTATCCTTCTCATACGATACCGTTGCTTCTTCATCGGAGGGTCTCATTTTACCTCAGCTGTAAAGATTCAGCAGACGACTTGGAGCCCTGTCTTGGGCTTGATATCGGCCCTCAGGTATCCCTCTCAGCATGCTGTTATACTCTATTTATCTAGTTGTTGATGGTTCTGTTACTACTAACTGAAAACATCGGCAGTTATGTCCTTCGATACTTCGGAAACTCCGAACTTGTTTCGTCAGTCCCACGAGAGATGATATACTATAGTGCTTATCGTTCCTAAGCCACGCGTTTGTGTCCTTCCCCACTATTAAGGTGCACACTGTCTCGTATAGCTGACTAGAGTGACCCTGGCTCCACCATACAATGTGGCGGCCACAACAGAATTAAGTCCGCTGGTCCTCACGAATATGCGTGGCTATTCCTCGGCTCTACCACACTTCGTGGAGTCCTCGGCAAGAGTCCAGCTTTAATTGCGATATCCCGCGAATTTCCGCTGATCGACTCGTGTGACGCGTCCATTCCTTCGTGACGGTTGCGGCCAGAGTCCCTTAACTTTCCCCTTCGCGTCTACGCGCGAACTTTCCTAGGACCACCACCCTTGAACTTCCAACCAATCGTGTCTCTCGTTAGGGACGATCATAACAAACCCGGATATTCCTCCGCATCAATTAATTGTATACTTTCCAATTCAACACACATGAATATTAACATACCTTTGAACTGAATTACAAAATTTTATCAATTTATGATGACTAATTACAAAGTTAATAGTAAGTTGCACAGCAGGGGGATGGGCGTAGCCACACCTCTCGATGACCCAATTTTCAGCATCCGAGCTGTGTGCCCCTCGTCGGCTCAAGACTGCTAGCTAGCTGTCACCTCCTGTTTTTCCAACTTTCGATCCCCTGCTGTGTTAAGGGTCAATTTGCCGTGGCACAGTGCAACACTCCTCTGGAAATACTGCGTCTCTCACTAGTATATAAAACTAAATTACTTTTCAATGACTTTCAACAAAATTTTGCAATTGGGTAACACAAAACAAACAATTCGAATTACAATGCAATTTTAACTGACTTTCTACGACTATCCTAACCTAAATTATGGTATTTACAATGTATATGTTATTTATTCACTTTTAAGGGCTATATGCCTGTTACAATGGTATTTGTTAATGTATTTTATTTACTAAGAGCAGTAGTATGTCCTTGCGTTATGTTATTTATTCGCTGGTTGCAGTAGAAATGAAGCTATACGAGTAGCACTGATGAAATATATATCATTAGGTCAAAAGAAAACTTTGGTATTTTTGTGTTTGATATTTTTCTAGATGGAGTAGTCGAAAAAAAGTATCTTGCCTATAGAAATAAGATCATTTAGAGCGAAAATAGATCTCACGAGGTACTGCAAAGAATCCATACTATCAGTCCTTAATATTTTTTGCATTTAGGAAAAGTGTGAAAATGTCGAAATTTTGTTTATTTTTTAATTGTGTTTATAAGCAAGTAATGGTACTTTGGAAACATATCATTTAGGCAAATAGCTTTAGAGCAAACGACGCTCTTCCGAAAATCTATGTATGCAGCTTGGCAGGGAGTGTTAATCTGCATATATATATTTTTTTTTTACCGGAGATAACTTTGAGAAGCTAATCTTGTATTGGTTTAAGGTACAGATAAAATAATTTCTGAAATTTGGGATTAAGTTGCTTGACAGTATTTTGTATTGCTCCCGGTGGGTGTGGGATTAAAAAAAACACCTAGCTGCTTTTGATTTTGCATATTTTCGAACACAAGAAAAAGCTATACTAAAAAAAAAAAACTAATTGTTCAAAATATGCTTGAATAGTACTAAAGAACATCGGAGGACACTAATTCACATTTTACATTTTTGAGGAGTCTGCTTAAGTATACGATCTGTCACTGAATCCACTTCTATAAAATTTTATGGCTCTTAAATATCAACACAAAAATTAAATCTGGATGTATTTTCTTGTAGTTCTCAGGATTTGGTAATATCTCTTTAGCACACAACCGTTAATTTTGATAACTATAAGCAATGTCGTGACCACATCAGCTTGCCAGTTTTTAAAAACGTATTTAATAGCACTTCAAATGCAAATAACATACATACTGAGTATCGTGGAACATCAGTACAGTCGTGTACGGTGTTACCTGAACAGACGGGAAACGCAACCAACCACAACATCTTCTCTTCTTTCGCGATGTGTAACGACTCATATATTCAAATTCACTGAAATCGAATAAGTGTTACCGATTAAAAAAATCATATAAATGCTTTTAATGTACGTTTCTAAGTAGTTCCACTGCACATTCTATTATTTAGTTAGTTTAATTTTATTAGGAAAATTGTAGTACATATTTGACACAGATTTATATTTTCCTTTGTATCATTCATAACATAAGATAAATTAAGGTTTTTTTTTATAATGTTACAGTGTGTTAATACTTAGGTGTCTTATGTTTATGAACGTGTGTATGGTGGAGGGTATAGGCAAATCATGAAACAGTTGGTCTTTTTTTAAAGACGGGCCACTTTTTTCCTCTTCAGGCAATTTCCACCTCTCTGTCACTTGATAATTGAGGCACAGCAAATTCTCGTTAATATTTGGCAACGGGAATTAACCTGTACAGCTTTGAAATAATATATGTGATATCGTTGGCCTCAAGTCATTGTGTGATGTCATTTATGTGCTTTGATTATTTGTGTTTGTAAGATGACATTCGTAATTGCACACTTACTTTGTGTGTACTACGTGTGTAACATATTGGTGCTTCGCCGGAGATGCCACACAACTGCTAGAGAACGAAGATCGCTCTAAGATACCTCCAGACTGAAAATACTGGCTGTGTTGCGACGTTATTTTGAAACGGAATGAACGCTGGCAGGTTTGTCGCTCCTTTGACACGTCCCTCCAGCAGGCAATTATTCGTGCAGCAATAGTTGCCGCGGGAAATACAGAAGCAGAACTAGTTCGTGCTAATTCGTGTTCGTGACACGCAGTAGTTGCGTGAATCTACTCCACGCCTGCAGCAAGGGAGTCGCTCTTATAAGCTGCTTGACTATATTATTTGAAAGCTTCGCACCAAAGTTATGGTTTAGGTGATGAAACTTCTTTTCTGAAGAATAGTCCTCGTATTTAAATTACACTAAATTAAATATTTTAATTTGTTTTATTTTATTTAATTTGTACAAAATACTTTTGTCGTTAGCGCCAGGTCTACTTGAAGTTATACCGAAAATCAACTGAAGAGGGGAAGCACTAGTAAATCACTCGCCTCGTATTCGGAAGGATCCCGGTTCGATCCCCGGGTCCGGCCATCCTGATATCAGTTTTCCATGGTTTCCCGAAATCACTCCAGGGGAATGCTGGGATGGTTCATTAAACAGGTCATGGCCGACTCCTACCTCCTTTCTCCCCGTGTTCCTCTACTAAGGCCTTGTGCTTTTCGATGGGCACGTTTTAAAACAAAAATACAAATCAATAAATAAAATTAAAAAAAATAATAATACATTAAAGAAATTTTTTACATTGGAATGGATTACTTTACATAAAGTCATCTATAAATCTAAGTTTCATCTTTCCATGAAATTGCAGAGAAAAATTGTAACTATTAGCAGAAGCAAAAATAATTCGTTAAAAAAGCATTGTCAGTAACAATCACCTACACAAAATGTATACTGCAGTTTATTACTTCCCTACATGAAGACAATAAGTTTGAATAATTTGAGTATGTGGTTATCCCTTAAATTTCCCGCACCCTTTTGTTACGGCAATATTTAACCTATTTAAGATAAATTGAAACATTAACTATACTTTTGAACGTATCTAGTTTTAAATTACGCGTTTCAATAAATATAACAAGTCTAGTTTGATTTTTATATATCATCATTGAGATAAGAAGAACTTCGCTTTACCATCAAGAGTTTTGAGTATGACAAGTATAGAGGTGTGTAGTATCCCGTTTTCCCATATACTGGCGGTAATGTGGCATAGTATGTATTTCACACAGAAATGGAAAGTACTCTTCAGTGATATTGGTCTAGAACAAGTGGTGAAGCGGGGTCGTGTTTCGACGCAAGGAAAATTATATTCGACTATATATTTTGATCATGTGGCATTAGTGAGCCAGTTTGTCACACCAATCCAGGAACATAGTTTATAGTAAAACAGACCTAACTCCCATGTTAAACGATAACTTTATTTTCACTGAAGTCGCCCAGGACAAGTTACAAATCCCCCCTTCCTAATACTAACGCCATAACACGCAATTTAGAAAACAATAATTAAATATGCATGTTACGAAGAGCGACGTGTTTCAGAACTTACATCTTCATGGCATAACTTTCTTTGTTACATGTAACTTTTCCACATTCTAAATAAAACTACTAGTTGTTTATGTCATGCGTTAGTGGAAACCCACTCCCTTCTGGCAGGGTCACAATGTGGGTTGGAGAAAGCCAGGGTGAAGGTTGGGTCGACTGCTCGACTAGCAAGACGTTCCTGTACCCGTCGGGCCCGAAGAAAGGAAGAGGTGAGATAAGAAAAACTAGTTGTCAAAACATACAGACAATATAAGTGTCATGAACGCACAGGACAGCGTGTAAGTGTACTAAATCGTAAGCGAATTATTGAAAATGTATGTCTTAAATGCAGTTATTTACTGACAGGTATATGCCATTAAATCAATCAAATAAGGTATTTCTTTGCAGACATAGAATACCGTTCAAAATAATCAACTTGTTTATGCTTATATCAAGGCTCGTGGTTTGTACAGTACTTAAGGCACTCGCCTCTCACCATTTCGATCGCTTCCCGTCGGGGTCTGTCGTCCTTTCACATGTGGGATTCATACCGGACGATGACGCTGGTCGGCGGGTTTTTTCGGGATCTCCCGTTTCCCCCACCCATCTCATTCCGTCGCCTCTCCAATGCTGGGCCACATTTCATGTCATCATTCGGGTCAAGCAGATGTCTACGGGTTCTCAGTAGTATCTGCACACGGGGTACGATAACCTAAGCCTCGAGTACCATCCTCGTACGATATTTATGTATCCCTACCGTCAAACCCACTGTCATTAACTGAATACGCGTAGCGGAAACCGCAAGGTGCGTTACAGAAGAATACTTCTTCACCGCTTGTAGACTATTGGATCGAGACAGAACCTGCACCTACCAGTCTAGTAATGACTTCACACACCATTCTGAAGTATACGTGTAGTTATCGCTAAGCAACGATTACCCACAAGTTATCCACGATTCGCCACGGTACCACGACTACTGCATAGACACAGAATATTTAGGAATACAGAAGCGAAATAGCCGGTAGGACGGCAAACTCAGTCACACACGCCACAAAAATGACTTCGCTTGCCAGGAATATGGCAACCAATCAGCGTAAAGCGACTGCCCTGTTAGCCGGCAAACAGGCCAATAGGAAACCTACTGTTACATGCAGGAGCCAAACAGACACAGGGCTCGGGGAGTCAATAAGCATTGAAGTTCGTCCATATAAAATGAGCAGCCACATCGTTTTACGTCTGTATTATAACTTAGTCTGTAGCATAGTTTCCCAAAACGCACGGTGATTACTTGGTACAGAATTAATTGCGCGCATGTCTTTATCGAAATAGTGCCATTTGTGTAGGGTAGAATTGAGTTCAGGAGACCTCGTTGGCCGGGCAAGAAGCTTCGTTGTTCGTGGAGTGCTGATCGTAACCACTAGGTCATAATTCGATATACATGGATCAGGGAATTGTTTTCTTGTAGGTGCAGGTAAGGTTACTTCTACAACAGGCTAGGAAGGCAATCGAACATTTTTATAGGTGTGTTTTGTAAGGGAAAATTCCTGTCACTATTTGCGCTTGTTTAGGGTCGTGGTCAAATAAAATGCGAACTTTATCTATGGTAACCGACGGATCACGAAATAGATGTGTTCGGTTTTGGATGGAAGGCTTTCTAAAGGCGAAATATAATTTCGTATTTTGTTATCTGATTTCGTAATTGTTTCTGTGTTTTGAGTTTTCAGATTTGGAACTTTCGTTGGAATCAGTACACAACGAGAGTTTGTTACAATTTGTGTAAATGTACACATATATGTGTATGTAAGGACCTGCAAATTTGACGTTATTATCTGAGAGGAGACTCGACTCTTTATTTACTGTGCGATAATCTTGACTTCTATTGTTGGCATGCAGCTTGTTTGACGCTCCTGAAGGCCATATACAACAAACGACAAAAAGCCAAATAAAAAATGCCCGCTATCATGTCATTCGGGCTCACAAAATGCAAAGAACTGGAACCAATAAGGTCATGGAATGTGTTCGGGTGAATATTGGCCAGTGGATCCTAGCCTACCGCGTAATAATAACACGGAATTTGCAATATATACATGTGTGTGGGTTAATATGTATGTGGGTACACACATGTGCGCTTATACTACATATGGGAACCTGCTTGAGGATGTGCTCCCATTTCCCTGCGTACAATACTAAATAGGCAACCCGTACTACTAAAGTCGAATGTACGAACATAAATGAGGTTTAAATAAATCCAACAGTTTAAAATTTTGACGCAGAATATTCAGTAAATTTGGCTGATTGTGCTTCTTGCACAAATGGTTTGGTGTCAGTATCGCAACATTAATTTTCGTATTAGGCCTAAATAGTTTATTTTCTACGCACCATTGTGCTCCTGTGTAGGTAAATAGCATTTAGTCTGTGCGGATTGACACTTTATTTGCCGTCAATAAATTTCACTTTATGGTATGAACTCATAATTTGGTGGTATGTTTTCATTTAAAAAGACAGCGTTATACACGCAAGCATCAAGTCGCAAGGTTATAATAACCACTAATTACATGTTTAAAGCCAATGGGATTTAATGCTCCAGAAAATCACAGGGCTGAAGTTTCGGACAAGTTGCTGCGGGCAGAAAACGATTTTCTCTTCGCTGTCGAGTAATTAAAATGAGTGAAACATGCTAGCTAAATGCATGTTTTCGGAAGCAAAAGTGCACCCTCTACAACTTTCTCCTTTGAAGTGAAAGTGACCTTCAAAACGAGTGCACAACTTGCAAACACGGTGGAAGCTAATGTTTGCTGCGAAAATTAATAACTCCCGCGGTCACAAACCTTCGTCGGCTGCTGGTCTCAGCAGACTACTTATGTGTATGTATGTGTATATATATATATATATATATATATATATATATATATATACGCATATACCTTAAATATGAATATTCTAAATGTAACTTTCCTCTGATTGGAGTCCTTGAGAGCTGCGGATGTCTTGAACTGTAATATAGTTTATTATTTTTACTTTTTATATAAATATATACACACACATTTTAAACTTGCATATGTCAGTCATTTATAATAAAAATATTAAGAAGTTAATTTTCGTGGCATTTGGACAGTGTTCCAAGAAGTATATTTTTTTACACAAAAATACAAAACGAATTTCCGAATGATTTGTTAAAGTAGATAAACACTCTTCAAACGAGGGCTGAACGAAACGTTAGTGACTGCGCTCCCCAAGACACCGTGAGAAATATGCTATCGTGGTCGCTATGGATACGCGCAATTGAAAACAAGAAAGTTCAAAGCACAGATGCCACAAGACAAGTTGTTAATAGCGAACGCTACGCTGGACAAAGACGACCTGATGGTAAGAACATGCGTCAGCCTGTGGGCTACTTAGCGTTTGGCACTCGGAGATGAAAGAAGCCGTCTTTTATTACGTTTCAGAACGTGCCTCAGGCATTAATTAACAGAAAGCACCGCACAAAAAAATGCTACTTTCTAATGGCGGCACCTTCCTGGAGAAGCTGATATTAACTGACAGGTGAAATAGGCGTAGGAAAAATAAGTCGTGTTATGCCGTCTTTGCTGAAGGCCAGTAATGTTATGAAAGTTCATGAGATAATATTTTATGAGATAATGTGTTTAAGTTAGTTTTTGTTTGTTTTATCTAGGCTTCACACTTTCTCACATTGTATTATATTTCCAAGCATAGGCCTGCGTAAGTATTTAAAGTTCACTAATGTTTTACCATTTTAAGATTGATACGAAGGCTAAAGATTGTCTGTTTTTCAAAGTTTTAATAAGAAAGTATCCGACCGCTTGGCTGAGTGGTTAAATCTCCAAACTGGTGAGCCAAGGATCGTGGGTTATACTCCAGGCCGGAAAAGTCAATATTTAAAGTTGCGTTCAGGACTGGGTGTTGTGTTGTCCCCATATCACCATACTGCAGAAGGCAATAGCGAACAACCGGATATATACCTCGTCTAGTCAGCCTCAGAGGAAGTCGTGGTTATCATCGCCCGGGGCCTTCCGTGGTTCTAAACCTGCCTTCGAGCAGAACACCAACCATCATTATTAATATAGGAACTATACGAGCACGTAGTTTAAGAGTGTTCACGTGGAAATATTGCATAATTTTATATTTTCACTACGTAGTGTTCGTTTTATACACGTTACTTCTGACTACAATTTTCCACTTGTAAATTTTTTTTTAGCTTTCATAGTTTTACGACAGCAGCATGTCAAGGTCAGAATTTGCAAGTTATGGGAACATACTAATAAGAAAAACCAATTGACTTACTTGTGTGAAATAATTTACACTGAAATTATATATTTAAGGCCATACGCTAAAATATTTAAAAACACACAGTGAAATTCCTCTGTACTTTTTAAGAACAATCTGAAAATAATGACAGTTTACTTAACTTATGGTAAATTTAAAAAAGACAAAAGGACTTTCTGGTGTGTTTTTAATTGTTTTAGCATATGGTCCTTAATATCTCATTTCAGTGTAAATTATTTCATTCGAGTAAATCACTTGGTTTTTTCTTGTTTCTATGTTCCCGTTAACTTGCAAATTCTGGCTTTGACATGTCGTTGTGGGAAAACTATGACAGCTAAAAAATTTTGCAAGTGTAAAATTTAGTCACAAGAAACGCCAATAAAACGCATACTATGTCATGCAAATATAAAATTATGCATTTTTACCACGTGAACATCCTTAATATACTCTTTGCGGAGTTATAGCCTCAGACTGTACTGACGGCCTTATATGTAGGAACACGGTCTGTGATGATCTATAAGGCCTTCAAACTCGCGAGTGATAAATAAGTTGAGCACCTTGGCAGTTCCAGGTGTTCTGATGATAAAACAATTCCAAGAAAACTCTAATATTGAAAGTGTAGGTCGTTCAGGATAAAGCGGACACTAAAAAAATATCACTAGCTGTTTGTAAGGTGTTACTGCATAACAACTAAACACTAACTACAGTTCTCTTCGTGTTTGTTTGGTTGGTAGCGAGGTTACACAATATAATTCCGTGTATTTTCCTATTTTAACACTACAATAATGAAACAAAACCAACTGAAATCAACATACTACTGCGTTCTGTATTTTAAAAGGAAATAAAAATACATTTCGGTGAATGTTTAATCAACATTGTTCTGAAGATGGGGCAAAGCGACTTGTCGCAGCAATTACGTTTGTACAGTAACAGAAACCATTAAAAACTGCAACTCAACAACGATTTTGTTTGCATCCCTATCTCCTTACAACAGTTTGATAGATGGAAGCTAGTACAAACCAGTACCGGAAACAACATATATATTTTAGCGCTGGACTCGGTGACGATATTCCAGTTAGCTTTTTGTGAAACTTTATGAACATACGCCATTGCATTGCTATGTCGACCAAAGAAAACCGAAAGTTAAAAAAAAAGGAAAGGCAAACCTATTTGGCTGTACTCAACTCGTTCGTACATAAATAAAAATTAATCGTACGAAATCCTCATGAGGAATCGCAGATTCCTACGCTATGTTATGTATGGGAAAGTGAAGTTCAGTCTGCTACCAAGCGATAACGCGAATTTTGCACGTCTCTACTTATGGCAAAAAATACAAAAATTCAAAATGGTGACCATCACGCTTTCTTAACAAAAAGGTTCGAAAATCAAACGTTGACAATACCAGCTTGACATACTGAAACAATCGGTTTCATTGTTACCAGACTTTATAATTATCGCATTTTATAATTTTGTTTGTTCAGAAATGACATAAAATCAGTGATAACATTTAAGTGTCTAGGTTTACTGCAACTATTTGTAACAAAACAGTCTCTTTATCCTGCTCTATTATAGTACAGTAACAAAATATGATTGCTGTCTATATTTTAACAGACATATGGTTATGTTTTATGTGTCGTATTTCTGCTTTCAACGGTATTCCTTTCCGGGATTGTACATTGTTACTTGTTCGTTGACAACAGATAATATTACCTTTCATTTGCTGTTTTTTATTAATTGCGGGTATTTTTGGAACTCAGCAAGATCCGATAGAAATGGCGTACGTCCGAATAATGGTTCTGTTAATTACACCGTACCTCTACTGCAGGAATCGTTCAAAAACCACAATTGGTAGTTTATAATTATGCAAAACTCTAGACAAACAAGCAGGATCATGTGACTCTACATTTAGTTAAGACAACTTGGTAGTAAACACAGTGACTAGAGGGATTTTTGTAAATGGTTTGCAAACTTAAAAGTTTTGCTGTTGAGTGTTGCTGCATTAAAAAAAAAATTAAATTGGTTAAATTGTCTGACAAGTGCTAGGTAATAATAACGATACATATATTTACAATGTATACACACATACGTATAGACATACGTTTATCCTTTACACCAAATGTAAACTATCTACACCGCAAATTAAAATTCTCAAATAAAATAGTGAAGTCATGACACTTATGCAATGTGTAGTGGTTCTATTCTAACTCCGGCTGTTACATTTTCATATCATAAATTAAATTCTATGCAATATGAATAAAAATAGAAAACAATAATCTGGGACATAACCGTCCCATCTATATTATCATCATTGAATTTGAATTTTACCTTGGCATCCGAGGTATAGTTTCTTATTTGTAAAGAAACTTTCACATTCTTTGTTATGTCAATTTGCACGTTTTTTGGGGAATATTTCGTAAAATATAATTGTGTGAATTCAAAGCAGATATTTTGGAATTTTCTTTTACATGCAATCATACGGTAATTGGCTTGCTTGCATGTAAGAAAATTATACCTTCTTTCTTTTTCCTTGTACATCAGAAGCCTACAGAGAACATCATATCACAAGCATCACCATTTGTTACTGGGATGATGGTAGCGAGCAGTCATCTAACATCTCGTACATAATCCTGGAGCTGTCACGTCTACAAGAGAAATCGACCTTCTAATAGTCTTTGTTGGCGCGGGGAGTGTTGTAACTGGCAGGACACAATAAGAAAAACTAGCTGTAATGGAACGGCACCGCATTAAGCAGAGTTTTTTCAGCGACCATTGCTCAAAATCATCTTTCGCAACGGATATCTACTGTAGGCACACACATAATTAAATAAACATTTAGTGTCACCGATTTATTTTCCTGTCACGCAGTTGCGTATGTAAGGTTTTCAGTCAGACATTTTCAAATACATCAGACGCAATCATCCATTGTATGGTTTCGAAACGGCGTAGAGTACGTTATTTTTTAATGAGAGTGGTGCTAGTAATTCTTTAGAATGTACTCAGTTATTAATAACAAATATAAATCTGGTAGGTGCTCGATAACAGTTTGTGACAGTTCGTTTTCAATTTAGTTATGTTATTTAAAAACCACTTCAGAACTAGTGTGTGTATGTATATATGCGCACACACATAATATGTGTACACTGTACACACATAGCTTTAAACACATTACCCACATATCATATACTCATTGGCATGGCTCTTTTGGTCCCGGCGGGGTCAGACCCCGGATTTTCGCATATGGGAATCATGCCGAACGATGCCGTTGGTCGGCGGGTTTTCTCGGGGATCTCCCGTTTCCCCCGCCCCTACATTCCGGCGCCGCTCCATTCCCACCTCATGTTACCCCTCACCAGCGCTGAAGATCTCGATGTTATACGCTGACCAAAATCTCTCAACTAAAGAAAACGGCTCTTTCGGTGTATGAGTAATGAAAACACATTTTCATTTCAACAAGTCCCCAAAATAGGAAACGGTATTTTCCAGGAACTACTTTGGATGCATTTTAAAGGTTGTTTCTGAAGGACTATACAAATTGGGGTAAATTTGCTGTTACAACATTTAACTGTAGGTGATCGTTCCGAATACTGTAATTTCATAATTTATGGGAGTGAAAGTATTTATTCAAAGGTTAACAACCTACCAGAATAGCAACTTAATACCCAGGAAAAATATCTACGCTATGAAACTTGTTATATTGTGTTAAAACCTTAGTACTTTTCAAGTTGTAACTGACTTCAAACTAAATGAAAAATGATAAAATGCATTTTGGCTGTGAATTGGTAACTCATACCATAGCTAATTCATTAGCTGTTTGGTCAAATTATCTTACGATGAACATAAATAACAAGAAATGCTTAAGAAACAAGTACCACAAGGAAAATAAACTTCTCGTGTATTATTCTAATGATTTTATGTGTCCATTGTCGAAGGCAACCAAAGCTTTTATCATAGTTTTAAGCTTTTTTTGTATGTTCACATCACAGTCACGAATTCAATTTACAATGCATGTAATTGTCACGTTACGAAAAAGCTACCCGACATGAAAAGAAGCATTAATTAAAAATCTTGCATCGCAATCTGCAGTTGCACTCCATTATGAACAATAATTACCTTGCAGTAATTTCCCAAGGCGCTTACGAACTGCAGGTGGCATGCAACATTAATAACCCATGTTTAATAAGACATTACAAGAACAATTTTCTAAGCACTTAAATCTTAATTTGATTCACTTAAGTTTTAATAAATGCACACATACGATGCGGAGAATATTATTATTTATTTTTTTATTTAATGTTTAACAATATACACTCACAAAACATACACATACACATACACATTTATTAATTTGTACGCATTCCGTCATGAAGAAAACATCAGTACATACGTTATAAAATTATTTAATTTATTTTCTGTTTACTGTGATATATGTGTTTTTGTGGAACAGTAAACAGTAATTGCTTACACGAGTGACAAATTTAGGCTATATCTAATTGATAGGAAAATAATTTTAACATATAATAACGATTACATCTTAAATTGTTGTAATGATAAGTTTACGTTTTAAACACTAGTTAAGGCCTAGAGAAAAAATTACACATTAAACATATGTTCAACCGGTGAAAAACGTATTGATAATGTCCTTTGGCTCTACGAAAATTCATTCTTCTCGTTTGCAATCCTCATTCAATCCTCGTCAAGAATAAAATTTTATTACAATGTGCTCGAAAATTATCATTCTTAAGGGCGAGTTAAGGACAAGTACATCCTTATTACGGAGAAAGTAGGTATCGATTGTTTTCCTAACTGCATGGTTATATTGAAAACCTACTAATACGTTTGCAATTGTGTAATAGTAGTGGTGTATTGATTAGATCACCTGCCTTTGACCAGAGTGATCTAGGTTCGATTTCGGGTGGGGTCGCTTTCGAGTTTACACGTGAGAAATGTGGCGGACTCAGTCACTGATTGGTGGATTTTCCGTGGTACTTCCGTTTTCCCGCCTTTACATCCCGCTGATGTTTCATACGATACTCATATTATTCTCACCAGCGCTGAAGACCTAAATATTACGTTCAGGCCTCTTCCGCATGTGAAATTTTTAATTTTTAGATCATAATATTTGAATTATAATTACTTACATATATGTACGTATATATACACATATATTACTATAGCGCTTTGAACACTATACAAATGTCCTAGGTATATGTTGCATTATCTGATGACACTGAAAAGGCGAGAATGTGGTTATAGCAAGGTTATGTGTTTTACTACAGTGCGAAAACGATACATTTTAATATGTGTTTCTAAACAACCTAACAATACAAAACAAGTAATTCTAACTCGGTTTGTTATGCCTACACCTTAAGCACTCACGGAGTTTTCCCAGTGCTTTCATAATTTTAGACTCAGGAATAGGTAAACAAGATTCAGAGCTCTTTAAAAACTTAAGCACAGAATGTTTCGTGACAGTTATTTCGTATTCGGGTTTTGCGTTTTCTAATGTGAACGTTAACTACACACGGAGATTAGTGTGTTGTACAATTATAACAAATGTGTTATTAAGTAAGGCATTGCTAAAGCAATTTGTTTATGTCACCCAATTAACACTGGCTGACTTTTCTTACAGCTAATACAGTTTTACTGTTTAGTAAGAAACGTGGTATCCATAATTTGCAGCGATTTTTAAGTTTGAAATTTAAATAAGAGTTTTTCAACACAACTTTGTAGTTTTTCGACCGTTCTGATTAATGTTATGTCTACCAATTTCTACAGAAAAATACTCTTAATTCTGATATACTGTACATTTTGAGAGCCAGTTGAGTGTGTTTGTGCAAAAATCACTTATGAGAGAGTGTAACACTGCTTATTCCATAGCAACACCTGTAAAACGCACTGCAAACACAACTGTCAAAAATTTAATTCTTACATGAGACGAACTATAAGCAAACTACGAGTGCATGCATAAACTATGCTGAAAGAGCTTTGTCGAGATCACCAGTTCGCTGTTCTACTGTTTACAAAATACATTGTGTATATTAGGTATTGTGTCTCCCCCTACCCATTTCACCCAGGGGCATCATTTCAGGTTTTTCCAGGGGGGGGGGCAAGATATTTTTTTCCGGTGACAGTGACCTTGTTGCATCTTTTTTATTAATTAAGTATGTATAAATTAGATACTTTAATGATACAACTTCAGTATTATGTGCTTAAGTTAGCATTATTTAAATTTACAAATACAAATAATATATTTATGCACATAAAATTCTAAATTCAGGGAGGGGTCATTTGCCCCCATCCCCCTTGTGGCCCCAAATGACGCCCCTGTGTTCACCTTGAAATGTGCGCACCTGCAGCTGTCAGATTTCGCGCCTCGCGATGCTCTTGTCGCCCGCCGCGACGGGAAAGATGTTTGCGAAAAAGAGGAAGCGGAATGTGTGGAAAGTGCGCTGAGCGTTTGCATATTGTTGCACGTAGACATTCCGGTTGACCGTGCTATCTGATGAGCCTCAAGGCCGAGTAAACACGCAAGTTTGTACCTGCTGCAGTGGGCTAGCGTTGTCGCATACGCCCGATACACCGAGTGCACTGCAAGGGGCGTATGCAAGATTTTACTTTGGGAAGTGCCGAACCTTGCGTCCATTATTAACTTAACGGGTGACCATACAGGATTACTCCTATTAATAAAATAAAATTGCATTGAAAATCTAACGCATACAATAACCATTAAAATTCGTGAACTATTAAATTACATATAAATTTTAAAACCTGTAATAAAAATAACTTGATAAAAAATTTGCTATACAAATAAAACTAAGCGAAAATTAACACAGGGATCTCTACTCTCTAAAGAATATGATGCACCATACTCTCCCTCCCCAATAATGTAAGCCAAATTAAAAAAAAAAAAAAATAATAATTTTGCTGACTCCCCGGGTTAAATGTGGGGGTCCCGTGTCTATCTCTGGAGAAATTGTGACATTTTAGATGAAAAATGGCGTTATTCAAGCATTTATTGAATTTTAACAAAGAAAATAAAGCAGGCAAATCCCGTAATACTCTCAAAGAAATAATTTCTTTCAGAGTACAATAAACTTCTTATTAATAAAGTACTTGGCGATAATTCTATGGAAGGAGGGGGGGGGGCAGCCTTTTAAACCTCCCCCTTGCGTACTCTCTTGCGCACTATAGTACCCCACTTGAGGCATGTTCAGGTATTCAACTGCCGGTTAGGAAGTACAGTTTTATTTGTTTGGCAAGATAAGCTGGTGTCGGTAAGGGGTCAAAATCATTTATCATTTCTGGTTTAAATAGCTATCTACGGTTACGTTCTGCGTGCTTATGAAAGTATTAGGATTTTTAGAAGAGCATTAAAAAACTTAAATTCGTTTTTTAATTAAAATTAATAATCAAGTAATTTTTATCTTTACATATCCTAGCTACAGCGTGAAAATCTTAGAACTGGCAGTTTTTAACCTGTTCACAGCATAAGAAACGTTTTCTGCTTCAGCTAGTAAACTGACCCTGTGTTGAGCCTTGTTAACTATACAGATCTGGTAACATCAGTACTTATTCGACCGTTTCCTAAAAATTTATAGGATCTCTGCTACCATTTATCTTTTGGAAATAACATTACGGTACCTACTTTCTTAATACTCCTATATATCGGCATGGTAAATTTACAAGTAATTCTTTAATTGTAAAGTCAATTATATTTCTATTTCTCACTATGTATTTATTTATCTTAGATCCCATGAGTCAAGGCTCGTCTTTGGGACAGTACATTCAGGCGTGTCATTTCAGTTTTTTCTTTGGGGGGGGGGGGCAGGGCAAGATTTTTTTGGCGACAGTGACCTTGTTGCATCTTTTTTATTAATTAAGCATGTATAACTTAGAAACTTTAATAATAAAACTTCAGTTTTATGTGCTTTTAAGTTAGCATTATTTAAATAACAAAATACAAAAAATATTTATTTTATAGACTTAAAATTCTAAATCCAGGAGGGGGTATTTGCCTCTCCTTCCTGAACCCCTAAATGACACCCCTGAGTACATTTGATAACAAAACAAGATAGATAACGAGATCACATAGTATTGTTACATAATTTTCACTTCTTTTGTCAAGTGATAATAAACAGGAAATATTTAAAATAAGTTAAAATAATAGACAAAATACATATACAGTAAAAATATAAAAATATATTTAGTACTATACCTTAACACTATATAAGGCAGAGAGCGAGACACTCCAGATAGCATAATTTTGAATAGTCCATAAATACAACTGATTTTAACTACTGACTTTTTTCTTACATCACTCACATTTCAACCAACTTACATAATTTACTATTACTGCTGCAAATAGGTTTTACTCTTTATCTATTACTTAACTTGTATGAGAACACAAGTAGGCCTAAATTTCCCAACATAGCGAACATAGTGTCACAAATACTGTAAACCCAAATAAACAATATATATTGTTATATACTTTTCCGATTCCAGTGCAAATAACGGAGAAAATAAAATTTTCAGTAGCCCAACTATTCCATAAAAAATTATTTAAGTTGTAACAGTTGTCGCAAAATCTTCCACACTATCGGCTGAGGAATTCCAAGCTCGCGACTTGCTCGGTTAGTTGATTTTCGTGGGCTACGCGCATAACTTTCCCTCACTCTGTTCACTGTTTCGTTAGAAACACTTGGCCGTCATGTGCTCTTACCTTTGCACAAGCATCCCGTATCCTGGAATTGACGATACCATCGCAAAATGCTCTGGTGACATGGTGGTTTTGTGCGGTAATGCCCTTGGAACACACGCTGCACGGTAATAACAGATAAACATTTCGCATATTCCAAAACACAAAACGTTTGTCGCCATTTTGTGAACTGATCCAGTGCTACTACCTGTTGTAACAAAAAAAAAAGTTTTAGATTCGTATTAAATACAACTTTTTGAGTTTTTCTTTTGTTAGGTAGTTGGTGTGAGCTTTTAAAATAAATTGACTTTGAATTATGAATTTTTAAAATCCGATGAATCTATTCTAATCAGCGTACTCAGTAACTGCACGATATAGAAAAGAAAATATTTAATGTGTTATTTTACGTCAAAATTAGGTTATATGTAATAGTCATTTATTGTGAATTCTTCCAAGAATATATTTAATGGCTTGATTTCTCAACATGGCCGACTGCTGGCCAAGCAAGCCAAATCATTTAAAAAAAAAAAACGTTAGTTATAAAGATATACTGCTTCCATTGTGTTTAAATATTAAAATTTTTTTTCGTAATGCGAGCATTAATTTGTGATTTTAGTAGGTAAGTAACGAGGTAATAGTATTCTAAATAATATATTCTCAAAATTTACAAATAAGCATTTAAACTCGTATCATGATTAGACCTAATATTATTCACATTCCAAGAATAGCTGAATGAATAACAGTGCAATATGATATAAAACCATGGGAAAACTTAACTATTTGCTGGATATTGATGTTCGTTCAGATTATGAAAAGATGACTGCCTTTCTCTGGTGCGTAGAGCTGTTTCCCTATTTCACTGAGCCAATAAGAACTCCACTACTGAAATATTTGATGCCTATTATTGGTCTGCAGACAGGTACGATGTATCAGACGTATAACCCCAATTATTAGGGCTAGGTAGTTTTCGCAAAAAGATTTTGACCCCACTTTGTTTCATTGTCTTACGTGTACACCTGCACATCAACTTCATGATTATTAACAGAGTGTTTTTGTGCAGAGTTATTATTCATTTGACTGTGCCAATCAGTTTATGGACAACTGTCACACGCCACGTCTGTAAATTGCGGGTTTAATCTCCAGACGCTGGGTGTTACGACATACAACCACTGACCACAAAGCAGAGATGCAGGTGTGCACGTAAGGCACTGAAACAAAGTGCTGCGAAAATCTTTCCGCGAAAACTACCGGTTCCTACCAATTATATATTTTGAAAGAAACCGCAGTGTTTTCAAGGGTACGTTGACACAAACATTCTTCACGATATGCCATCATCTCTACCTATGACGTTTAATCTTGCTTCTATGTGTTAGTTAAATGTCACCCTCCTGTTTTTTTTTTTTTGTTAGGAATGAATCTCTTTTGAATGATTATACATTTCGTGGTTGTAGGTAGTGTCAAACCTGTATTTGACTGTGTGGTTACACGCGAAAAAAAATCCTTAATTAAAATGAGCTGCTGAAAAATTTTCACTCTGTCATCAGAAGCACGTTTTAAATATTTACCCCTAGACCATGTCATTACACCTCCATTTGGAAAGAATAAACCATTTGAAGGCTTGTTTTCTACAATAGACGAAGTGACATGTAATAGTTTCGTAAGCCTACAGCAGCAACTAAGAATTCTCGTGACTGAATAATGTTTCCACCAAGCAGGTTTTTGCCCTCTGCGTGTTGTGGTTGGATGTGCTTCATGCTAAGCTAAGCAAGACGTTGTGTTTTCAGCGACACAGAATTGCTGGCTTGTTCTCACGTTGCTGGAGAAGCGACAGTGATTATACTCTTTCATTGCGTCAACGTTCTATGAGATATTAACTGACATGCAAGTGATTTGCTATTTTTAAAGCCTTAATTACGGTTTGATGTATTGTTTAACTTCAAGATTGTGTGGCTCCAGTCATGTTAAACTCATTTAATACTTTCTGATTCGAGATTTTAAGAAATAATTTTTTATGATAATGGACGGTTATCTATTTGACTTAGAGTGAATTACGTACATTATAGAAAAGCATTACTAGCAATACTTAAGATTGTATAAAACTTGTAACAATAATTATCTGTAGCGGTTTAATTAAACCCAAGTAATAACCATTTAAAATAAATAGGATGAAGAGAAAATTCGGTATAATAGATTACAGATGTTCGTTAGGTTTATCTATGTAAAACGTTTAAAAATTACAACGGATGATGTGATACTTAAAAATAATTACTGAAATTCAAAACTTTCAGGCAGTCAATAAAGATAAGTCATAAAATGACACTCCTTGATGCGTACGTTCTTTAAATTTGTGAGTAAAAAAATTTCCTAGCGTGATGCGAGCTTTCATAGAAAACCCTAGCGCCGAAATGAATTTGTACTGTTCCCTTAGGATCAAAAGTGACTAAGAAGTAAACAAACGCTCTCAGCATCACTTATCTCAAAGTTAACAGGGAGTTCTGATGGCTGTTCTTTCTGTATTCCTTTATTTTAATTCTAAAGGCACTGTAATGCAAGTTTAACATTAAATTGTGTATCACTTCATCTTGAGAAGTAATTGAAGAGGTATAAGAAAATGTTGCTGAACCGCCCAAACGTTATGTTCCCCAGAATATATTTTCGGAAACCGCTACGTGCTCTACAATTTTGAACAGAAAAACATATAATTGTTGCAGTGCAATATGACATTTGATTATTGGTTAATGTAGATAACATATCGGAAGTGAAAGGAATTTTATGGAATGTATAGTTTTATTTGCAAAATATATGTGCTAGACTATTTCGTCACAAAAAGATAGGCGATAAACGAAATTCTTACGTTATCAGATTGGATGAAAGAGTTTTCGGATAACGTTACACTTTTACAAACGACACTCATCTGTTTTCAGGCTTATGACTTTATTCTGCGGACTGAATAATATTACGTTAAATACATTAATCTTCTTGGTTATCCATTGTTGACGAACGAATTCAAAATTCATTTTAAAAGTAAAGAAATATTCTTGAGGCAGTACGGTACAACACATTGTAAATTAAAATAAGAAAATATACACACTTCTTACAACAATGTCTGTATAATATATTATGCACAATAAATTTGATGTTATCAATAACATTTTCAAGTTAGAGACTGTATCGAATAATTTCACTTTGTACCAGTAGCTCATGTTAAAGAACAGAATGCCACTAAGTGTTTTTGAAACGACTCAATCGTATGTCTGTAATATTGTGTGTTCTTTCAATAGCGTCTTGTCAAATAGAGTCATGAACATTCATTTCGTTTCGAAATATTCCATATCGCTTAATTAACGAAGTACGCATTAAGTTATGCGCACCACGTTCAATATTTTCCTTTACGTGTTGATTAATGTGAATTTTTGTATAGTAAGGTAATTTAACATTTTATGTAATAGAATAAATTTTTCTTTAAAAGATTTGAAAAATAATTTACTTTTAGTTAAACTTATCTCTGTTTGTAGAGTGAACATGAATATCAATAATCTGATTGTGTATTTAAATCTTTACTAGCACGTGACTTGCTTTCTATCGCATCTACACGTGATGTCGGTCCTGACAAAGATTTGTTTTAACCTTTGCAAAATATAGAAACACTTAACGATGGTTATTGACCATAAACGGTTAGCGTGGTCACAAGTCACTTTCGCAAGCCGTGCTAAGCTGAGTTTGCTGCCACAGTACATATTCAAATACAGCTTTCACCAATGGTTGGTGACTCTCGTGACAACCAGAGTAAACAGCACGTGTCTGGCATGTTGTATGCAGGTTGGTGCGACTGCACCATACGCTTTGACGGTCAGCTTCTGTACGTCCCCTGCATGTGTTAGTTACTCCGACAGTTGCAGTAGCACAGACACCGCGGAAGTATACACATTTGCACAGCTCACATACATGACAATAAACTTGGCTGCAAACAATGATTACGCAAGCATCTTCGTTAAAACTTGACGTCCTCATTCATACTAAGTTGCCTACAACTCTGGTTCATTGGTATCGCCTTTTTCGGGTGATAAGCGATGTTTCTGGACATGAGTATCAGAAAAAAAAATGTTCCATTGCATCTCATATACCACCTCTTTTAATTGTTAACCCTTCTTCAGTGTCGCCTTGTATATGTATTAACAATACACAGTATACAAACAATACACAGCGGTAGATTGGCCTTACGTCTCTTCGTAAGCTAGGCCAATAGAGACGATTACACACAACGTGGTACAACGATAGGAACTGTGAAAGGAGTCGGCAATGTTCTATGTCAAGGGACTATTCCTGCATTTTGCTAGTGAGATTCGATAAACCATGTAAAACCGATACCAGGATGACAGGAGGCGGGATTTGAACTTTGGTCTTCCTGAATGCGAGTCAAAAGTGTTATCCCTGCGCCACCTCGCTCGGTCTTTTAAAGCAAAGTAAATGAACTTCAAAGCGTATTTGTGTTATAAATAGAGACCTGAAAAATTCGCGTATTCTTTTGGCCCCAAGCTAGAATTCCAACAACTGTAAGTTCGTGCCACATTCACAATTGGCCCGTGACTTATTTGACAGTTCCTGTAAGTCGCCTAGCCAATAGTACAGAAGCAACTAAACGCAGGCCCATATCACTGCGTCATCGAGCAGCCAGTGAGCAGATAATGTCTGCTTGAATACACACATGTTCTTGGAGGCTAGCCTACACGTCAGTGAACCAGCGAATGTTTCCCGTTTCTAGTTATAAATAACACTGGAGCATTGTTTACACGTCTCGTAACTATAGCTTACACTTTAATTCACTTCTTCCTTTTCATACGTGGCCTTTGAAATAATAAGCACAGTATTCAAAGTGTGTTGTTACTATTTGTGTTTAGGTTGTCATCTAGCTATTGTGCACACTTAATGTTAGCGACTGTACTGGTTATTTCTTATTTTTACTTATAACTAAGATCTTATTATGCTAAGGTTATCACAATGTCAAAACCTTACAAATTAGAACTTCAAATATTTTCCCGTCGCATTGGTTTTATTCTAAGCGTATACAGTCAGGTTATTACTGTTGACTGCACAAATTCTATTTTATTTTTAAGGATTCTGTTTAAATAAATGTGATGAAAAATATATTTTACTGCTTAAGTCTTAATGCTAAAGCTTTATGCTGTGCACAGAAAAGAAATAGTCCGTTTACAAAAAAAATTCTTTGGGAATTAGTTTCCAGAAAATTTATTTTGTAAGTTTACAATAACATATTGTAGGCTAAATTTTACGAGAAATGTTTGTAAATTTACAAATATATCTATAAATTAAAAAAATGGCGAATTTACAAGAAATAATTCTACATTTTACAACATTTGTTTGAAGTGCCGCAAAAATTTTGGTAAATATTTTCCAAGTATATATTTTTTTGTAAATGTTCATAAATATTTTGGAAAATATGACAGGCCGTCGAAGGGAACTGTGTTTCACATTAGACACCCTGCTTATAAAATATTTATCCGACTAGTACCAACATGTATTTGGAGAATTTCGACCACTTTAATGACTTGCTACATTATTGTCGTAGTAACTAAACTGTTACATGTTCTGATATTACTTTACAAGATTTTGTTGTAAAACTTATCCTGTGTAAAGCTCTTAAACACCTCTTAACTGTTTTTATATAAATTGTGTACTAATGACGCAGATACCGACCAATCATTGCGAAATGACACCCAAGTGAGGCCAGACAAAAGGAGGGGTCGGTCAGCCGTCATTAGTTAACATGAACTACTTCGCCTTCGTACAGTTATGTCGCAAACATATCATTCTTAGCCTGCAGCCACGTACAGTATGTAACTAAACACGTGAACCACGCACTGCGGCAGTGAAAGTTAAGGAGATTATCGCTTTTTGTTGCGGGAACCCTTGCATTAGCCTGGACCGCATTCCACGTCGTCATTGTTACTTGCACAATATTCACGGTTTTTGCTATTCCAAATACTGAAAGTTACTGTTTTGTTTTAGAAGAGAAAAACACTTTGGACTCGATTTATAGGCGGACAACTATTCGAAGGAAAACGTTGGAAATATGTTCTTATTCGAATTTTATTTTAGATCAACATTACTAATTTAAAATAAAAGTTTACGCTACCTGAAGTTAAAATAAAATATCAGTTTTGAGATTGCATTTTTCATTTTTAAACACACAATTATTAGTAATAAAATGATTATCTCACTTTTAACGGTGGGTTTTCGTCGCCCACATATTTCATCGGGAGTGTTAGTGCAATACTTCACATGGCATCTAAATCACCATAAACATACATATCGTACACAGAATTCTAACTCTTTATTTCAATAATATTGAAAGAAATAATGGATTTACATCGGTGGTTGCCTACGTTAGTTAAAGAGCAAGTTTAATAAATATTGGAAACAATACATACTTAATTTTAAGTTAGAATAAAAAACAAGACTAAATTTTATCAGGAAACTACAAACAAAATTTTGTGTTATTTCGCAAATTTTGATAACAATATTTCGAATGTAAGATACCAAACTGATTTGTAACTGCAACATTTTAAAGTATCGTTCAACAACAGGCTTTAATTTTCTGACAAATAATGTGAAAATAAATTCATTTAAGAGGACATTTCTACTTACAATAATTCAAGTTTTAAGTTAACGAAAAGAACGCTCAATATGCTAAACTATGAAGCATGCTAAAACTTAATTTTTGTTTCCTCCACAAAAACCAATCATCAATCCGGTGTGTAGTTCATAAGATTATAAATAGAAAATACTATGTGTCGTGCATTTCGGATAAATATAAACTCCATGATGAAAATAGAGAAATCACACCATTTTGCTGTATCTGTATACAATTAAACCAACAAATGTGCCCTTTACGTGTTAGTAAATTGTTTCCACAGATTAATTACTGTATTTGTATAACTTAGATAGTTTAAATATGAAATAAATGTATAGTCTCTATTAATACAGTAATAAACGGTAATATTCTCATTATGAGTATGATCAAAATTAGGATATTTCGGACTTTAGGGCAGGTCATGATTGTACGTTTTTCCTACGCAATTCATCATCGATCTTTCTCTGAGTTAGGGAGTAACGAGCCAGACTCTATTTTGTAACATTATGAAAAGTTTAAGTGAAGACATATTAGGTCCTATGTCAATATTGTTATAATTATTCCTGAAGCCATATTTTTGGTAAAGTCAAAATTTTGGAGAAGTTTAAATACATTCATTCTAACTTTACTTAAAGGCACTACAGTAGAAACATTAACATTTTTATCATAATTATACTTTGTGAGAGAGAGAGAAAAACGTAAAATGTCCAGATACACCGTTTGAGATCTCTCTGAAAACTAATTAATTAAAAATTTTATATGTAGCGCTTATTTTATTTTATAACTCTCACTCTACTTTTACCACATAGACACCCACAATTAAAAAACGTGCATTAGAAATATCGTTATTTTTAATCTAAACCAATTTAATTTCGTGGTTTCTAGCTTAATCCAGTCATTAATCTGAGATATTTCTACACTTTGTAACCAGAGTTAGCTAAAAGTTAACATGAGCATACAAATCATTTTAAATAAACAATATGCATTGTTAGTACCACTATTTCCGTTACGTCAGTGAACAGTGTATTAATGTTAAAAACTTAGACGTCATCAGCACTTTCGATTTAAACACAGTCATGCATTTAATGTTCCAACTGCGTGTTTGCATTAAGGCCATCACAGCTATTAAAACTAAAGTGGTACTAGAAAATTATTTCTGACATCGTTTACTTTTCTCCCTCCTTTGCATCGCATTTTGAACCTTTATTCTCCGCTACTTACAAACGAAGTGCAAATCCCAAACTTGTTTTACGAAACTGATGTAATAGGATGTCCTGTCAAACATCACAAAAACACGCATAGAAAGTTGTCCTGCTTAATTGTGGCCGTACGACTGTTACGTAAGCACACATTCGCGCTCGGAAGAGGAGAAATTGGTGTCACTGAAATAAACACGAATAAAAAAATTTAATGGCTTTTGTAGGTCTACACGTGATGCTCGTTAAAGCTTTTAACAAAAAAGTACCGGTACTGGTAGCAGATATCGGAACATGCTATACAGCGTGTAAAATATGTTTTCTGTATGCAGTTAACTCAGGATTAGATTTAGGCGTACATTAAAAAAAAAACTGAACTTAGTTTCTTGTTCTATTTAGACAAGTAGGCTCTACCAGATGTTAACAGGGACACTTGATTCATCGATTAGGAAATCCGTGCCATAAAAATTCCGATTAACATAAAACAAACAGTTACCGTTAAACTTACCTGTGATACTAAATTTAACTTAATTATTAAAATGTAAGACAGTGGATTATCTTTTTAGTTTGAAGCTGAAACATGTAACGTTTTTGAAAGATTTGAATTTATATCAGTCGAAGATGTGTACACCGTTCTCTGACCTGAGAAGGCAGATATTCTAAAGAAAAAATACGAAGCGAGAAACATGAAAAACTCATGCGATCGTTCACTATGAAAATAGTTTGTAAATTTTCCACGTGGGTACAGGAGCGCTAAGGAAGTAGGTATGGTTGAATTGTTCCCCAGAGATACATGGTAGCACTCTAAACTTTTTTTATAAGACAGTCAAATGTATATTATAGTTACCAGACTTGTATTGTAACAACTGTAAAAGTCAGAACATTTACAAGGTGGAAGTATGGTAACCGTCCCATCTGCGTTTAGGTTAATTACTTCCTAAACATTTTAGAAAGCTTTTTTTACAGTGATCTCATGTAAAGCAAAGCGGGACTTGGACAAAATCAATAAACAGTACGTATGTTATTCTCGGTGCGATGTGCCACAAGTTGTAACGACGGAATGATTCTATTGGTTATTCCGAGATGGTCATGCAGCAAATTGTACACCAGTCATATAGAAGTGGGTAAATCATAGTTCCGCTATGAAAACAGGTATTTTTTGGGTTATAAAACAGCGGTTAACTTGTATACTATTAATAAATAAGAAAAAAGTATTTTTTTGGGACGAAAATATTTTTGCACTAATTAGTTTCACAGATTTATGTACACCCCTGCAGATTTTCTTCACAATTAGTGATTGGATGTTTTATTATCTGTCACTTGTCTCGAGGCTTTACTTGCAAATGACAGACATGTGGTGTCACAAATACCCTATTCTGATCGATGCAGACAAATAAGAGACGTGACTGAACAAACACACGATGCCAATAATCAAGAAGCAAAGTTGCCGGTGAAGCACGTTAAGGCATTGTGACAAAATGTAGCCAAAATCTTTTCGTGACTGACTTGTGGCTCTATTCATAGTGCATGCTGAGAAGCAAATAGAGCAACATTTTTAATAAAATACGGTAACAAACTATTACTTGACTCGTGCTTGTGTCTGCCTGAAAACTAACTGCGAAATTGTTTCCTAAAGTAATGTCTATTAAATTTTGACACTGGCTATCTACCAGTTTCCTGCCACGAAAGAACATTTTATAAGATATATTTGTGAAATACTTTCGAACAGCAATGCGTTGATATTTTAGCACAACAGTTAGGTCCATGAACTTTCCGCGAAGATAATTTTTGCGCAGCTTATTTCAGTGCCATGTGTGCACATCTACAGCTCTGGTTCACAGTCAGTGACTGAATGATTTAACTGTCACGTGTCTCGGGGTTCTAGCCGTAAACCACAGACATGTAGTGTTGCAGTAATTGAACTGTGATTGGCACAGTCAAATCAGAGAAGTAGAGGTAGGAAATATCGCGAAAATATTTTTGCAGCACTTTGTTTTAGTGCCTTACGTGCGCACCTGCATCTCTGCTATGCGGTCAGTGATTGGATGCCGCAAATCACAGACGTGTTGTTATCCGTGTACTGATTGGAACTGTCAAATGAATAACGACTCTGCACAAAAACACTCTGTCAATAATCATGAAGTTGAGCTGCAGGTGTGCACGTAAGACACTGAAACAAACTAGGGAAAAGTTCTTTACGCGAAAAGTTCATGGCTCTAACAATAGTTCACGTGATAAATTATATACATGATTAAATCTCAGGTCGTGTAAATTCAGCTTTACGGCGATATCATTCCAGGAGAACGATTCCAGCATCCTTAAGAGTCTTATACAGTTGGCACGTGAACTGTGTTACAGCGAGTTAGAAGAAGGTTTTTTTTTAGAAAAACTATTAAACGTTCACTCAATATCTTTATCTACGAAACTATGCTTATCTGTTTGTCTAGATAACATGCTTTTAGAAACAAGGTTTCGCGGTACCTCATAACTAGGGACCGGTAGTTTTCACGAAACGATTTTTGCAGAACCTTGTTTCAGTGCCGTACATCTCTGCTTTGTTGTCAATGATATGATGCCGTAACACCCAGCGTGTGGAGGTTAAACCCGCAAATCACAGACGTTTTGTGCCGCAGTTAACCGTGTACTAATTGGAACATTCAAATGAATAACGACTCTGCACAAAAACACTCTGCCGATAATCATGATGTTGAGTTGCAGGTGCGCACGTAAGGTACTGAAACAAAGTGATGCAAGAATCTTTTCGCGAAAAATACCGGGCCGTACTTACAACTGCTAAAAAAAAAGTTTTTTCTTTCAGTATGCTGTCAAATAAAATAAGCCAACCAGAACCTTAAAACAAAAATAGAGAAACATACGTATAATTTACTTTGCATCTTCCGTCAATAAAATGGTAGGGCCTACTCTTAAACACTAATAGGAAAAAAAGCCAACGACTAAAACATTGCAAGTCGTTTTTGCTCCCCGCACATGAAGTTGTTGACGAACGTGCCGAACACATCGTTTCACCGTTTACATACCTCGAACGCAGCATCTGGTGCCTGCTCTGTAGGATTCTTAAGCCCCAACGTATGTCTTCTCCACAACGATCCTTAGAACTTCTCCAGTGTTTACATTGCGTTACGCACACAAAGCTTTCTCGCTCGTTCTACTGTTGACGCATCACGCAACAACCAGTGTATCCTAGCACTCTTGTCTCTATAGACCTTAAGACCTCTTCGACTTTTTTAACACTGTCTCCCGGGAACATGTGTCTCTCTTTCCTTTTGTCTCTTCAGGAGGCAAAGATCTGTTACAAAACACACGCTCGTAGAAAACACACAGAGAACACAGTGCAACAGCCAATCATTACTCAGCAATATTAAAGATGGCTTATGCAATCGTCCCGTTGTTTACCATCAGGAGACGTACCGTGATGCAATTACTGAAAGTGTGCACGCTGTACATTTTTGTACAATTACAATGATTTACCTATCATGAAAATTTGTTTGAACAAAAATAAGGATTTTATTTGTAGTAAAGCGTTTGAAAAATTAGCAATTTTGAATCATATTTGGTATGTTATTTTGAACTCGCCTCCAGCTGAATCAAGCGAAATTTGCCCAATAACATATGCTAGTTAAAAGAGTTTAATAAGTGGACGATAACAATATAATATTTGTCATAAAAATAACAGGCATCACGTAATTTAAGTTGGTGTAACGGTAACGTCCTTGTCGAAAGAATGCACTTATGCAGTTTAAAATTTAAGGTCTTTCACGTACTATCGATAACAGTCTATATCAAATCACTTAATACACAACAGACATCAGAAGTTGGAATATGACATTTGATAAAAGGAGACATTTTTAATTATTTAGAATTGGTGATGTTAGATTGGGGGATAATTTATTTTTAAGAGGAACTATTTTGCCAATATGCTTTACAGAATCAGCGATAAATTTATTTTTGATATAGTCTTGATGTATACGTTCAATTTAGTTAATTTTTTTTTATAAAAATGGAAAGCTAAACAGCTAGAACGTATTTTTTAAATTTTTAAAATAGCATTTCTCAAGTATTTAAATTTTAATTATTTTTAATTCACATGTTAATTATTGGCTTCTCTGTGGAAATAATTCTATCTAATTAAAAATATTTTATTTTTGATTAGTAATATGTGTATTAATTATTATTTGTGGACTAGAATCTCATATCATTGATTTGTTCAAATTTTTTCAGTAAACATTCAATGCATTCAATGATACCTGTGTAAGTGTGTGTGTATGTGTGTGTATATGAGTGTGTATTATTCCTTTATAAAAACTTATTTAAGTCTCAATCGAAATTTTTAATGAAACTTACACAAGGGTTAAGAATAGGATTTTTTGAGCACCATTGATTAAAAATAAAAGATATTTATAATTTTAACAGAATAAAAACTGTCAAACTACGATATTATCATTATTATTTTTAAAGGAAATATACTTAGAGAATTTTGCAACAATTTTAAGGTACTTTACCCATATTAATATATTTTAATGTTTTAGTGCAATAAATTATAAATTGCGAAATTTCAATAGATTGAAGTGAACAGTAGGCAAATATTCGAAATTTGAATTGGTAGAGCTGATATTTAGTGATCGTTCGATGCGCATGACTGTTCATCCTTGTTAAGGATAATACTAGTACATATTAGCAAGACACGAGTTTGAGGCAAATAAGATGCATCGTTTGGTTTAAATGTTATATGTGCACATCCGCAGCTCTGCTTCATGGTCTGTGATCAGTAGAGAAGATGATTTATCGCGGGAAAACTTAATTATTTGCTGAATTTCAACACACGTTCAGCTTACCAGAAGATTACTGGCTTTAGCTTGTACTTAGATCTGTTACTCTATTCGACTGAGCCAGTAAGAATACTCATATATTAATATTTTATGCCTGTTGTTGGTCTGCAAACAGATACGTTGTGTCAGAAGTATATCACTAAATCATATATATTGCAAGAAACTACAGCGTTTTCAAGGATATGTTGGCACAAAACATTTTCGCTATGTATCATAATCTATAGGGATAAGATATTTCAATTCTCATTTACCTTGGAGTTCTACTGGCATATGTTCTCAGAATTTCCTTATTCTGACAGGAGTAATCAAATGAAAAAAAAAAAAAAAGGCTGAACAGACACGCTGCTAATAACTATTAAGCATAGCTGCCGATGTGCATGAGAGGCATTGAAGCAATATAGAGCAAATTATTTTAGGAACAAATTCATGGCTCTGGTTATTAGTTTGGATAGGGAGAAATTCCACCGCTAGGTGCGTTGGTATCGGTGATCGGGTAAACTATATGTTGGCGCTAATGGAGAATACTTTGTCCTTCACAAACGTTCGGTTTTTGTAACCGTAGTTACCCCTCGCCAACTTCGCCCATAAGAAATTCGATTGCATTTCTAACCTGAAGCAGAATTAACCTAACCAACGTTAATTCTAATGCTGGCTAGAAATATCAAAGTTAAAAGTTAGACACAGGGAAAATTTCTGCCGCTGGAATAAGGGGTGCAAACTCACCAATCACAGAGCTTTCCTGAATTTTAAGTTGCATATAGTTGATAATTTAAAACGCGAAACTGGTTTGGTTTCATATTAAAATTGAGTTAAACTGACTTCTGTCATTTCCAAGCCTATTTAAAATTAATGTTTCTACAGTTTCGAATTTTTCTGGTCCCTTAGAGATAGCAGCGAAACTAGTGGCAGAAGTTTTCCCTGTGCCAAACTCTCCCATAAGAGAAAACATTCTTTCTAACCTTAATCTAACATCGACAAGGTGTGAACGTGGTGGTGCCAAACACATAGCAAACCGATACCGGATACCTCGTGTGAATGTGCAAGAACACAGAGTGTGTTTCTATATCAAGTCAACAGGTTACATTACACTCTAAATTTATTAACAAGCTATTTTCGCTGCCAATTAGATGTAATACGATGGAAAATATTCTTTTCTCGAAGAACAATCAGTTCTCTTTGTCACAACCGCAGATAAATGCTAAAAACAAAACAGCATTATGGCATACATATAACAAGGAAACATAGAAAAGTGTTTTTCTATATTTCCACCTCATGCTACATCGGCTTTATTAGCACACCAATTTTTTTTACCATTCTTTGTCTGAAGGGCGTTACTGATTTTTGAAAAACGAGTTTTTTGTTTGCCCCAGCGTTAAAATCAGATTTATATTTAAGTTTGTTGTCAAACAACTCGTGAATTGACGTATGCAGTAAATAGGTTGTAAATTCTATTGTTCGGCACATTATATATTTTGTCTATATTTATGAAGGGTTTCTATAGTAGGTAAATGACTTTTTTATTTTTTTTAGTAATTTCATTCCTTTTACTTTTACATTTTTTAAAATGTAAAATTATTTTGAATATGATATGGTTATTTCTGTTTTCTATTGTTAGTCTAGCAGTATAGATCTGTGCGGTATTAGTCTGTATAGTTTTTGCTGGTACTGGCAGGATCTTGTGACACGTCAGGTGGCGAGGAATACAGGTGTTGCAGGGGAAGAGGGGTAGTGGTGGGGTAGGGGAAGTTAGCGAGGTGTGTCCGCCGAGCCAGTCAGTCTCGTGAGCGGTCGCGCGCGGAGTGGATCTATTGAGTCGGTAGAGGAGAAGTTGCCTTCTAGCCGTGCCGCGGGTGAGACAGACCAATACAAGATATGATGCCGCCTGCAGTGTGGCCGTCCCGCCGCCGCCCGGCGTTCTGAGCCGCCGCCTGGATGCCCGGCCGCCGCCCCCATGGAGTTGACTGCCGTCCTCGTACTACTGAGTAAGCCGCAAATAAATCTACTTCCACACAACCCTGGCCCAACTCACGACTGTGCCGTTTACAAGTTCTACTCATTTTAGCGACAAGTTTTCTGCACAACTTTGTTTCATTGCCTTACGTACACATCTGCAGACCTGCTTCGGTTATTGGCAACGCGTCTTTATGTAGAAGTGTCAATTATTTGAATGTGCCAATGATATTAAGGCCATGGGGTCATATTTATGCTGTTCTTACGAGTTTACTGTTTTAAATCCTGCAAGGGAGCAGATATTGCAAAGCCATTAAATATAAATGCTGGAAATTGTTTGTGCTATGTAGTCTAATTGAGGAGCAAAGTTTCAAAACAAGATGTGTCCACCTTATCTAGCTGTAGGAAAAAGTGAATAAACATAATATTTTATAGCACTAACTGAGAATAAACATACCCATTTTAACAAGACATGTGTTTTTTATGGAGCCTGGGTTCATACTCATTTTCGGGATTTAGTTCATGTCTGGTTTTGAATGTTGGCTCCTCGATTTTTTTAATAAGTTTCAATAATTTTGACTAGGATCGACTTTGTTAAATTTTATTTAAGTCAATAATTAGGAAAAATTAAACAAACTTAGGTGTTGAACTAATTAGGTTACGTGGTAGGCCTACAAACAATTTCCGACATCTCTACGAAACGCTCTGTTTACTTTCAGGATTAAAAAAAAAATAAACTTATAAAATAGCACAAATAGAAGCCACTGGCCTTGCGGCTACTGCGACACCCCAAGTCTGTGATTATCAACCACGAAGCAAAGCTGCAGGTGTGCATGTGAAGCAATCAAAGTACTGCAAATTACGCATTATGTTCTGCAAGAAGAGTATTGACTCCAAACAACTTGTACGACGTCTCACGTTGTTCGTCAGTGTCGTGGTCTGCCGTGGAGTTAGTTCCTACCCAATGAAATATAGTCTATTACTAGGGGCCGGAAAATTTCAATGACCTTCATGCTAGAATCCATTGTCGTACGCATATTCGAGCCCCGTCTATTTGTTCATTGTCCGCTGTTCCAGTGAGGAGCAGCTAGTCGACAAATAGTTTCGGGTTTGATAAACACAGGACAGTGCATTCTAACATGAAGGTCATTGAATCCGCGAAATTTTTCGGGCCCTGTCTATTACCAAATAATGACGCGAATTTCGCATACGCTTATAATAAAGACATAGACGCGAACTAACATTACATAATTAAAATTACAAGGACACCACTTTGTGACTCTTACATAGAGGCAGTGATTTTCGGTGAAAATAATTCTGTATCAGTTTGTTTCAATGCCTTAGGCCCGATTCACAATGCGCAGTCTGCAGTCGACTGCCGGCAGATGGCAGTCGGCAGTCGAATAAAATTCAGAATGTGCACTGTGGCAGCAAGGATGTTTTTGCATTATTTTTAAAAACTGCTATTTAATTATCGGCCATGTTTTGAAAATATTGTTTTTATTTTTATAAAAATTGCTTGACTTGCTTTTAGAAGAAAAGAAAATCTCTAAAATCAATATTTGTTTATATCACGTGATTACGTGAGTAACGCCTGATTGGTTGGATTTTTTCGGCCGTCGGCAGTCCAGCAGTCAGAGATAAAGTTCGCCACTGGCTCTACTCGTACAGGTGTTCTATCGGCGGGAATGCTTCAACTAGTTCACTTACTGACACATAGTGACTAGTATTAAGCGCGATGCGCGTTCTTCTTCGCACTTAGCGCTCCGAACGTGCAAAGTACGTCTCTTCTTGTGGAATACTGTAGTCTTCGGTTGGCGCATGAAATATTCTGCGCGTATAACACGTGTTTATTAAAAAAAATCTAATAGCTGGCTGTATTTTAAACCGTAGACAAACAATTTCGACTGTTTTGTTATTTTATTGACCTGTACAGCTTTGAAAAAATATTTGTGATATAATTGGCCAGAGGTCCTTATGCGTGACGTCATTTTCGTATTTGAATGCTTCACGTTTGAATGGTCACTCCACCGTGGGTATCAGTCAAAACGTTCCCCGGTGCAACCCATTATTATTGCATTATTATTACCCTGAGTGTGTCGCGAAAAGATTTTTGCACATATTTGTTTCAATGACTTACGCTAACAGCGACAGCCTCTCCATGGTTATTGGTAGAATATCTTTGTTTAGTCATTTGATTGCCCCAATGATATTAAAGTTACTGTGACGACATGCGTCTTCGATATGCCAGTAGATCCACAAGACAGGTTAGAGAGTTAAATCATCCGATCCCTGACTAAAAATCACAACCGCAGGTGTGCACATAAGTCACTGAAACAAAGTGTGGCAAAAATCTTTTCGCGACAAAATCGTGGCCCTACTAATAACAGCTCGAGGAGACGAATAACTGCTTGCAGTCTATGCTGCACTTAGAAGATCTCGCGAAATTCGCTCATTCACGGGAACTATGAGCAAGATTTTCGTGTATTAACAGGACCGAAAACACGGACATTTTTGCCATTTTCAGAAGAGAGATATTAAGTTTAAAATAATATTGGAAAACCTGAAATAAATATACCACGTATTACTATTTTTTAAGCTTTTACTAAGCAGATATCACTCCCTTACTTAGTGTAGTCTTGGAATAAACGTCTATCGGTGTGGACGAACTGCCCTATAAGTAGGTCTCACAGTACTGTGATGTGTTGTGCTGCGATGCGTTACGATACGAAAGGCTACGACGAACTAAACTTACGGTTTCGCAAAAGTTTGATAATCTGTGGTATACGCAGTCTGAGATTATCGGGCTCTGATTTTTTAAGAATGATTTTGGTATTGAATCACAAATAAAATCTAGAATATAATAAATGGATTGGAAATATTGAACAACTAGTACAGAAATTCCAGTTATTAAAAATTCTACACAGCCCTAAAATTACTCAATATACACGGCATGCCAGTAATTTTAAACCAACCAATTTGTATAAGTATTTGTTTCCAATACTTGGTCGATTTTGAGAAAAAAAAGAAAGAAAAAAAATTGTTGGAGCTAGTTCGATTCTTGGGCGCGCTGTCTATATGTAAACAAGACGTGCTCTCCGTCACAGGATATATGGCCGCCAATTGCATCGCAGGAATTAAAATTAATAATCTCACAGCTGAAGCTCTACGGCAGATATCTGGGATAAATTGAAGGCGGGAATAGTGCACGATGACACTTTACATGCATAATGTGGCAACATAGCATTGTAGTTAGACCCCTCTTACTACTACTGTGCCGACCTACATATTATGGGTGGATGTTAAAATCCCGAGCAGTCCAAATATGACTGTACTTATATTTGTCGTAATATACATAAAATAATACCTGGACTTAAAGTGAACAAATTGTGGGTGGGGGACTTCCTCCGTGCAGTGTTGCCGCACTGTGCACGTTAAATGAAATGTTGCCGTACAACATTTTGCCACTAACACTTTCGTCTCCAATTTAGCCCATGATTCTCTTATTACGCGTATGTCTCTAGACATCTTGGATACAGTATGGCCCAGAAAATTATATAGTTTGTGACCGTCTATTTTCGCGAAAATATTTCTGCACCAACTTATTTCAATGCATTGAGTGCAGATCTGCAGTTTTGTTTCACTGTTATTGGCAGCTATCCTTTGTGGAAATGTGTTCCTCATTTCACTATGACAGTCGGAATAATGTTAACTGCGATACCAAGCGTTTGTAATTTGCAGTAATACGCAGGGACCCCTGTTTTCCGCGAAAAGAATTTTGCCTCACTTTGTTTCAGTGACTTACGTACACATCTGCAATTCTGCTTCGTGGTTATTGGCAGCATGTCTTTATAAAGTGACGTATATCATTTGACTGAGCCAATTTAAATAATATTCCTACAACAACGCACGTCTGTGATTTGCCGGTAGACTCTCAAGGCTCGTGAGACTTAAAATATCCTAT
>PNEQ01020522.1:6961-38205 GCA_003012365.1 Medauroidea extradentata | reverse complement strand
GTGACAGGGTTTCCTCGGTGTGCTCCGGACCCCCCCCCCCCCTTTTACCACAACTCCAACAGTGCCGGTTAGTGCGGGGTCGTGTGCTAGCGAAGCGTGTAAGTGTTTGAATCGCCGCCTCCATGTGACGTCACAACGCCCCACCACCACCAACCCTACCGCTAATCATAAAGTACTTATTAACGTAATCAGAAACTAACATTAACAAACTGAGGACTGAGCTACAGCCAGCAATCAACCTGCCTTCAGCACGAGCCATTTTAATATTAAGTCTTGTTAGTTTATTCAGCCACGTGGTCACACATTTCAGGGTCAGTGTTTTGTTGTATGTTAATTTTAAAGGAATGTTAATTAAGTAAATAAGTAAAGTAAGTCTGCTGTGAATTATTTAATAATTTGTTAGAGCTGACTATCATTCTAGTCCTAGGGCAAGGGGTTGTGTGGGTGACCCGAAAGAACCCACGTGGTGAGTTAGCTAGTTTTCTCTGAGTGCTCCAACGTTGTAGCTACCAACCACAGCATCATCCACCACTGCAGAAAGGAGAGGACCGCCAGCCGAACAAACCACGCCCTGAATCGACAACACACCGTCCTAGCCGGGCAAACTGCTAGGTAGCGCCCATTTCGCAAGCCAGCACCGTCTCCGCTTCATTTTACACCTGCCCAAATTTTAATAATCAGCCAACTTCCTCTCCAACTTAACTGAGCGGTGACACACTTAATAATTTTAATATTGTACAGATCTCAACAGACTATTTCTGAGTACCAGCAGACATGCATATTAATAAGAATTGCTAGGCTATTACTCTCAGCTCAGACAAATCAATTTGCTTGGTAACTTTTAGCTGTAAGAACCTTTAACTAAGATTACACTATACCTCTGATGTACAAGTTCTTTGTTTTAAAGCTATAATAAATATTTAGAACACAAATATAAAATGTTTGTTTGAAGAACAAATTTAATGTACATGCTCTTTAACATTTCTGCACTAAATTTCCATTACTTGGTAAATGCAATTTGTAAACAGTGATAGAAAAAATGGATACTTATTTTTTCTATTACTGTTTACAAATTGCATTCAACGCATAAAACAAATTTAGTGCAAACATGTTAAAGAACACACACATTAAATTAATTGGTTCTTCAAACAAACATTTTTGATTTCTACTCCAAAACAAATATTACGGCTTTAAAACAAAGAAATCGTACATCAGATGTGTAGTGGATTCTTGAAGGTCTGGTGGTGAAATTTAACAAATGACTGTGTTCAGTCAAAATGGTGCTCTGTGTACCTAAAATACATGTCTCCAAGGGTGCAAAATTTACACTGCATTAACAACATTTAAAATTAAAAACCCACAAAAATTTTTAATTGGAGTCTTGAAACTGTGGTGTAGTATTAGTACATATTTTTACGCATGGTGTTACTAACTGTATATCTAGGAAAATTACCAAGTTACTGGTAATCAGAATAATTTTCAAATAATGTTGTCATTAATTTTACTTTCAGTCTGGTTAAGATTATTTTAAAAAATACTGCACTTACAATCCTAGGTAATTAGCCTATGTTAGATTAGTAAGTAACTGGATAACAGTTGTTCATGATTTTAATGTAAGTTATATAGTTATGGTACAGATACAGTACTGGGGTGTTATCTGAATGTTTATTGTTCCATTTATGATTTTTAGAAATTATTTCTAATACATATCACTTAGTGTTTGTAAATCTATACTATTTTTACTATACTTTTGCAATGAGTTACATAATTTGTTTAGATATGATGTAGCTTACATTTATAGTCTGAAAGTAGACAATACCATAAGCGTGAATTACTTTGGACTGTTCTAAAAGAAATTTTTTTTCACAGATATGGCAGCCTTGAGTGAAAAAATATACCTGCAATAATTTTCAAATAAGAAATGTCTACATAAATCTTAACAAATATTTACTCACAGTTGACACAAAATAAAAATTGTGTAAAAGTGTCCAAAGTCATCCATCCTCGCCTACGGCATTAATATTTTTAAGCTTCTTCTAATGTAGCCTATGTGTTTGGGACCTGCATTTGAAAGTTATTTTCTGACATAGGGAGTTTGGTTCTTCATTGGTTCTGGCCCTATGGTTATAATGAAGTAACGTAAGTGTAGATGGGTGTTCCTTTCATTTTAACAGAAAAATTTAATTTTTTTGGACAAAGTACTTGTTTAAAGACGTTTCTTTATTGCATTGTTTGTATTTGAGATACTGACAATTACTTACTGATAACGCCAGCAACTAACAAGTTAAGAAACTTGAACATTTAATAATAAGTTAACCTTCTCAATAGGGCTACCACCCAGTGGCGACGGACTCTTCCCATCCCATCAGCACTAGCCTTCCAAATCTCTCCTAAAACCTCCCAACACCTCTCACAGTCACCAGTTCTTCCAGCAGAACATTTCACTTTTACTGTCCTAACAAAAACAAACATAGACTGTCTACCCGAATACATTCTTTTCCACTCCCTTTGAATCTTTTCCCTGTTGGTAGCCCTCTCCCTTAGTTTACTTGCAGAGCAACCCCATCCACCCTCAACATTCATCACTTTGTACATGCTGACCAATCATCTATTCTCCTTCCTGGCCTTCAGTAGTTTCCATCTCATTTCCTTCATAATCACTGTACGTCTAATATTTTCCTCCTCGCCAATGTATCTCAGCCTTTACCATTTATTCATTACCCATCTCTCTGTCCTTCTCTAGCTCTTGTATCTCCACTCTGTTGCTGCATATTCTAACATTGGCCAAACCACTATGCAGTATGCTTTTTCCTCTCTTCCTGTTTTGTCCCCTTAGATCGGCCTGCAACACAACCCCTACCTACATACTTATATTCTGTGGCTTCCGCTATTTCCTGCCTATCTAATCTGTTAAGGGGGATGGAGTGCCAAAGCAGTGAATTATCACAATTTTCGACATAAATTTTTCCCCTTGCTTATTATAGAAAATCAAGGCTCAACAATCCATAGATTACACTTTGTACACCGTCTTACTTTATTACATAGTCACAGACTTTCGTATTTTTTGAGCACTGATGGAAGATAGGAAAAATGTGTATTTTTTCCTTTCTGCAATCACTGCTATCAAAATAAGACAGACTGTGACTATGTATTAATGAAATAAGTTGTACAGAAGTATCATTTCTGGATTGTCAAAACTTGATTTTCGATAAAAAGCGAAGGGAAAAAGTTATGTCTAAATTCATGAAAATTCACTTCTTTGGCGCTCGATCCCCCTTAACATCTCTGTTCACCACACTTTTCCTAGTTAACCTCACCAACTTAGTCTTACGCCACATTAATTTAATTTTTTCTCCTCAGTTATGACTACAACCTATCTTTTGCCACACAAACTGTCTTAACCAACTAGAAACACAATAGAATTTAAGTAATTGTCATAAATATACTCTGTACAATTAAGAGGCGTGGCAGCTGGAGAAGGTACAAAGCTGGGCAGCATAGTGGGTGAAGGATAAATAGAGAAGGCAGAGGTAGGCTGACAATGCAGAAGGTAATTTTTGGCAATCAGTAATGTTTTAGGAATTGGGGTGTATCTTTTGTTTAAGGTCAAGAGAAAGTGTTAAGACTGGTAAGAATATACAATATGTTTCTGTTAGGAAGAATCTAGTGTATTTTTCAATTGAAATATTTAATTGTAAATCACGCAAAAACATAATTTTGGTACCTACGTCATGTAAAACAAAACATAATACGTATACTTTCCATGATATGTATGTACTTGTATTTGTTAGTTGTGACTGTGTATCTGTACAAAATCTCATTGCGTTCGGACAACAATTTATTAAAACCAATTTAAGAAATACACTACCACTATGCATTTTATTTATTGGTTAGCTATTCAAGTGAGTCCAGGACGCGTTTTAATGAAAAATAATACATAATAAACAAATTAACAGTATGGCTAAGACAATTCACATTTATTACGGTAATTATAAGTTAAAATTAGCAACGTATTCAAAAATTTCACGTGGTACTCGAGACGACAACAAATAAAACCAATTGCAAATAATCACTGGAAGAGCTTTAAGAATAAAGTCTCTAAAATTAAAACCATTAAAACATTGATAATTTATCATAAGTTTTCCTGACACTGAAATACTATATCTTCGTGTCGAATTCCGTAAAGTTTCATACAAAATATTCAATTAATCACAACACAAGTCGCGTACTGCTTTTTTTTTTTTTACAATTTCGGCAAAACTCGGATCTCCGAGTTCGTGTGAGATCGGGTGCTTGGCTGACGGTGCTACTTGTATGTGAATCGTAGGTTTCCCACTCTGCACGCCCGAAGGTTCCCGAGCGCGATGTCGTTCGGTAACTTTTGGGAATGTTCTAATTTTTATTTTTTTTTTTTTCAGAAATCGTGCCAAATGCGTGCAAATGTATATTCATTTATTTAAATTTGTTGATACGATGACGTTTGATGACATGTCCGCAGGGCTGCCACATTTGTTGTTTAGCACTAAATCTAGTACTGTTAGCGAAAAAGTTCGCAAATGTGACAACTCTAGTCATGTATGGAAGATTTTGAATAAGTTAACAGGTAGGTCAAAGATTGTAATGTAATACAGTTAAAAATAAAAAATGAAATTGTAACACTATATAAGAAATTAATAATTTTTATTTATTTAGATAGCACAAAGGCTAAAAAGAACAATAACTCTTTAAATATGTATACACACTAGTAAACTGTTGCATGATGTGAAATGAAATCTACAATCAAATTATGCAAACATGTACACAACTTTCTAACAGTAGTTGGCTAACAATAATTATATATGGTAATACATTTTGACGATGACTTTATACACATTATGATATGAATTCCTTTTAAACATCATCATGCATGTCTAAATTAAAAGTTATTTGCAGTTGAAATAATATATTCTTTAAGAATTTTCTTAAAAGTAGTAAGACTCTTAATGTATTTTACTGGTTCTGGTAATTTATTAAAATCAGTCAATCCTTTGTCAAAAATAGACAGTTTTGCCCGGCGAGATATAAAGTAAACATAGAGGGGCGGAAGCGAATTCTGGCTGAAGCCCAATTGAACCTAGAGATGGGAGTCGCGACATAATTCTGTTGCTGCGACAAACTGCGACAGCGACACAAAAGTCGCAGTTCCAAATAGCTGCGACTTTGTCGCTGTTGAATTTCGGTAACAAACTTTTTCTTAATACCTTCGTCGACGAAAGTTAAGATTACTCATTACGTAAAGAAGACGCGTAGTTTATCATTATGATGATATACTGATTTTACAATTTTATATTGTGTAATTTTTTTCTAAAATGAATTACAATCGTAAACATTATATGCTAGAACCTTTAGAATAGAGTCACAGTCATAAAATGTATACCTTATTTTTGAAATTTATATTCTGCAAATCGTTATACACACGCGAAACAATATGTTCTGGTTATTTTGAAGGAAGCAACACTTTTGAAACGTGATTAATTTATATTAGTTTGCCTTTTTTGTTCGCGAACATAAAACTTAGTAACTTTTAAAAATGTTCGTGAACAAAAAAGGCAAACTAACATAAATTAATCACGTTTTAAAAGCGTTGCTTCCTTCAAAATAACCAGAACATATTGTTTCGCGTGTCGTCACTATCAGCGACAACTTCTATGTCGCATGACATGCAGTTCCTCCTCGAAGAGCGACGCACTGTCGCGTGTCGCACATGCCACTTGACCAGCTCCATCGTTCCCTGCCGCGACTCACGACGCATCACCTTGTAACTGCTTTGTTGTCGCGGCTAGGCCGTATGAGCGACCGACTGATCGCTTGTCCCGGCAAACATCGTGCAGTGACAAGCTACAGCTATAGCTGCGTCGTGACCTTGAGTCGCGGCATGGAGCGATGTAGCTGTTCAAGTGGCGTGTCGTATATACGCCTAGCAGCGACAGTGTGTCGCTCTTCGAGGAGGACTGAGCAACGTGGGGAAGCTTGTGGCATGTCGCAGCTATTATGGGCGCGGCCGGCTCGTACAGAATATAGTGTATTTTCCCCGTCCCTAATTGAACCTGGGTCGGCCATGTTTTCCATCGTCAAAACAAAGGTGCGTGGCAGGGTGTTGGTTAGGGATAATTACGTTTATGTGCCGATAATAACAGAAAAACAAAGCTTACGATGCATTGTGTATGTCTGTGTGGCATGTAAAGCATTTAAATACCTCTGTGAATTGTTTAATAATTTAGGAACGAGAATAAATCGTAAATACAGGATGAAAATAATTAACGAAAATATGCAGGTAGCGAGTAACTTGCTCACAATCAAAATACATAAATTTTAAAAATGTTAAAGTAAACATATGCGGACATAAAATTTACATACGCATTTCAGTTCTGTGTAATTATTATTACCTCAGTTTTGTGAATAGTACACTGTGTAAGACTTTGTAAGTTAAGGTTATGTTTATAGGACTACTGGTAAACATAAATTATAAAACATGGTATGTTGCCATGGCCATGTAGCGAAATCAATTCTTGCCTGCCTCTCTAGGCTACCATTCCCAAACCTCTCCTGAACCTTTCAACTCCTAACAGTTACCATATCATTCTGTAAAATATTCCTCTCGCCGATCTCACAAGCATAGACTGTCTAATCAATGCGTTCTCTTCCACTCCACTTGAACCTTCTCACTGGAGTTTACTCTCCCCCATACCCTCCCTTAGCTATGTGACAATTTAACCCTCCCCAACCTCCCTCTCTAGTCATAAGTATTAACATCCTGACCAGACTTTCATTTCTTCTTCTGTCTTTTAGTGTACTCCATCCCATTTCCTTCAACATTACAGATGGCCTATATATCCCTTGATCCTCCCTATCGTACCCTGCCTTCTTCACCTACTATTCACCCATCCCGTTACCTTCTTTGCACCTTTATCTGTTCCCGTACCTCAAGTTCCATATATGTATCCTTCTCTTTGGCAACATATCCCAACCTATGCCATACCATACTATCAAGAAGTATGTATTTTCCTTCTCCTCCCAGTAATGAATTCCTACACGATTCATTAAATGTTAATGTTTCGTTAATATTTGATTTGTGTTGATTGTAAACCAAAAAGTTCGGTACCTGCCTTTTATCCTGTTACATTGCAGCTACCCATAACATAACAGTACAATTTATCTAAACTGCATAAACAAAGCCTATAGTAGTTGTAGTATGCTTTTATTTTATTGCTGAAAGGAGGTTTGGAAGCTGTTAAGGGTGAAATTGCAAACCTAACCAGAACGTTTCAAATTATACAGGTAGCTGATTCTACAAGAGTTTTTGAGGGTAAAGCTGTGGTAGTTGAAGTAGGCCTAAAGACAGAAGCAGTGTTAGAGGTGCAGAAGGTCCAAGAGGGTAAATCTGATGCTGTTACTGATGTTGAAATTGGGAATATTGTTGGGAAATTTGCGCACTGTAATTATGATAATGAAAATCAAGCCAGACAATGTGAAGGTGATTTGGTGTTGTGTAGAGACTTTTTTAGTAGGCCAAAATGTAATCATTACCTATATACTTTCCACATGGGAAACAAAAGTAAGATGGGAGTTGGAGGGGGCTTTCTGTTTGTATGAACAAGTATATGTTGAGCAACAATTGTGGCTGTGGTTGCCAGGCAGGGCCACAACAGAGTTGTAATTTTCTTTGCTGACACACATTAATATTTGGAAAGTAAATTTAAATGACACTGAGTACATTATGTTATGAGGTTTTAATTTTGAGTGATGATATTTCAGTTAAAGCTTTTGAGTAGTTGAAGTAATTTTTGGGTGTTGAACTTTTTAAGATATTTGGTAAATACTTACCTGGCTTAGGTCACCTCTGGATTCTGTGGCCGTGTTTTGGCTCAGTAATTCTAGTAATGGTGGTGATGTGTACATGATGCCTCGCCGTCATCCAATTGGCAAACCTAGTGTTTGGTTCGTATTTTGTTGTGTATATGCCACCTCGTCCTTGTCCAAAGGGTGTGTTTAATCTTGTTTCATGTTGTATTTCTACAGGGTACCTCGTCATTGATCCAAAGGGTACGCCTGAATGTGATATTTGATTCATTGTGTTATGCCACTTTGTCATTGTTCCAAAGGGTGTGCTTAACCTGGTTTTATGGTGTACAGGGTACTTCGTCATTGATCCAAAGGGTATGCCTGATTGTGATATGTGATATTTGTTCTGTTATGCCACTTCGTCGTTGTTCCAAAGGGTGTGCCTAATTTTACTTAAGTGTTAAAGTTTTTTGTAGGTGATGATTCATAGTTTTAAGGTGAGCTAATCCGGATTGTAATGAGTTTTTCTTGTGAGCTTTGGTGAATTGTAAGTTGAGAGAGTAAGTTATACGTTTTAATGCATTAAGTAGTGTTTTCATGATGGCTAATTTAAAGTAGTAGTGTTTTTGTTTTGTGAATATAAGTTTGTGTGTCTATTTGACTTTTGTGTGTACTCAGTGTCTTGGCTTACATGTAAACATAATTTACTTTTAGTTTTGATTTGTGGTCATGTGTGTGTTGCTATTTCCTCGCAGTGCAGTCACAGTTTTAAAGGAGTAAAAGGGAAACTGGGGATGTGCACCCAATAACTTTATGTACTAATTTGAATTTGGGTATTTTTGGAAATTTTCTGTTTAATGTTAATTAAGGAGTTTGATGTGGTTTTTGGTTTAGTCGGTAACAGCCGATCACAATTGGTCGAGAGGGAATCGTCAGAGCATGCATTCCGCAACTGAGATTTTTACTGCCTGTTGATAACACATTTTTCTAAACAACATACTTGTACACTTTTAACACATACAGTAATTATTTTGTTTTGCAGATGCGTGTGTTTGTTTTTGGTTTTTCTCTTTGTTGTGGTTGACTGGCAGTACCATAACTGAGATTAAGGGTTAGTATTTTTTTCACACAAAGTAACACATTTAATTTAGCACTGAGTACATTATTGTGAGTTTGTTTGTTCTAGTGGAAGATCTTACAGTAAAGTTTTGAGTTTTGATATTTTCAGTGAGATACAGTATAATTGTTGATAATTTTAATTAACTGTCTGGCTTAGGTCACCTTTCTTTTCAGTGGCCGTGATTTGGCTCATTGGTTTTGAGCACATGTTAATGAGGTGTTTTTATATTTGAGCAGGATGTCTCGTCGTCGTCCAATAGGCATACCTGGTTATATGGTATTGATATTTTGTTGTGTGTATGCCACTCCGTCGTTGGTCCAAAGAGTGCGCCATACATGATTTGTGTTTTTTGCAGGGTGCCTTGTCGTTGCCCAATGGTTACACCTGAGTATATGTTATTAAGGTTTGATTGCAAATCCGTTGTTGTTCCAAAGAAAGTGCCAGTTTTCTAAAATAATGTTGAGGAGTTTCTGTGTGTGTCAAAGCCTGTTTTAAGATGACCTAACCCATATTGTTATTGATGTAAACTTTTCCTTGTGAAGTTATACAGTAAAGTTTTTGCTAATTATTATTTATTTGTGATATGCTTTAGAATGTTGATTGATGTTGTTGAGTTTAGAGAATTTTGAAGTAATATATTTAATATTGTGTTTGTTATTTGAATTTTGTTTTGTGCTCAGTGGTTCATTGCCTACATGTACACATAATTCAATTTGATATGAGTTGCTGTGACGTGTGTTTTGGAATTCCCTGGCAGTGCAGTTGTGTATATTTGAAAATTTGATAAGAGTACATAGTATGCGATGATAGATTTTAAAGGTTTCAGTTGTAATGTAATGTTCTTCGTTTTATTCTGATGTGTATTTTTGGCATATGTTCATATTGTAAGTTATAAAGTGCAAAATTTGCTGCTGTTCTGTGTACTGTTACTGTGCTAATTATGAATTTTCTGTTTTTGGCAATTTTAATGATGTTTCTATGCTACGTATTTTGCTGTTGGAATTGTTTGCTGCTGTTATGTGATGCCTACTGATTTTTCTAAACGTATTTTTGTCTATTGTGTTTGTGATAACCTGCAGGTCTGTACTCTATACTTGACACAGAAGATTGTAGGGACAACCTCTGCATGTCAAGTGGGGGGTTGTGAGGTGGTCTACCCACCACGTAGGCCTTTATTTATTTCCTGCTTGTTTTATTTTATTTATTTCCTTATGTTTGATTTATTGAATTTGCTATTATCTATTTAATTATTTTCAGGAATATTTGACAGGATTTTGGTAAGATATTGTTTGGCATTTTATCTGTATCAGTTTTGAATTTACTAAATTTTATATTTAATTTGGTTTATTTAGGTTGAGGCTACTTTGTATTTTAATTTAATATTTTCATTTGCAGCTTAACTGTTATTGTATTGTAACTCAGGGATAAGTGTATTGTTGGCTAGTGTAGTTGGATGGCACAGGTGTGCCTACCCAGTTCCTGGAATCGCCATACAGTGGAACCCCTGAATTATACTTCTCAAGGGACCAGTAAAAAATGGTGTAAAATGCAGGAAAGTGTAATCTGAAGGAAGGTTATGATGTAAAATCATTAAATGGGACCAAATACAAACAGCGTAAATGGCAGGAAAGTGTAGAATCAGGGGGTGTAATTCAGGGGTTCCAATGTATTTAGATTTTTACCGTTTTTCTACTACTTTACTTTTCATGAAGTGCACGTGCGCCGCCGCTTGTTGAGTGTGCGAGAGAGACGGTGATATATTTGCTCTGGCCGGTTTGAGCCAATGGAAGTACATGAAGTTTAAATTTATAAATAATATATTGTAAATTAAAATATAATTATGGTTTTCAAAGCTATTTCCACTTTAATGGTTGTTTAAAAATATAGAGTTTGTAATTTATCATTATATTTAATTTAGTATTAATTTTCCGGTACGTTTTTACCTTGGTGCGCTGGGTGGCCGCTAGAGGTGCTACAGGGAGAGAGCAAGCTTCGCGGGGTCAGCCATGTTTACTTGTTGTCTAGTCGCGGACGAAGATGGGTGTGTTGAATGCTGCATGGGCTGTGTGGGAGCGAGGTGGCGTAGCAGCCATGAGTACTTAATAGTTTAATGTGAAATTTTTCATTTTCTGTCGCCGAGAGGAGGGCTCGTGCGTTCGCAAGGATGGTATAATTAAGATGTCGTGGCTTGTTTTGGTCTTTTGAAACCTTGTTTTAAATTCTTTAAGTTTTTTGGGTTGAGTTGTTCTCTCCCGGGAGCGTCAGACTTTGACGATGATTTAAGACTATTATGATTGAAATCTAAAACTTTCAGTATGTAATGTTGAAGTTTTAAAGTTAATTAATAAAAACAGTCATACCAACAAGCTTTAAATTCTTTGTGTAGCCTACTGCACATATATTTTTATGGGCCACTATATGATCACAACTGGCCACTAGCAACATAGTAGCTTCATTAAGTTAGCGTTTGCCGTGTTACATTTCTGGTGCCATGACCAGGATGGTCCAATGATATAAGTTATCTTCATTCAGTTAGCGCTTCACGTGTCACATTTCTGGTGCCGTGGCCAGGATATATGGTCCAGTAATGTAAGTAACTTCAACCAGATGCCTAGACGCGTTACATTTCTGGTGCCGTGACCAGGATTTGTGGTCAACGAGGATTGTATAATAGCTTCATTCAAGCTCAGCGCTGACGCATTACAATATACAAAAAGACTGGATTCAACATAATAAAGTATTTATTACTGAGACTATAACAAATTACACAATTTCAATAAAATAAAGTACACTAAGGGTACGCTGTAAACAGCCTGGAATTTTAATATTATATAAAAACAAAACAAGTCAATCGTAAAAATATCAGTTACAGTTGAGTCTCGTTATAGCGAAATGTCATTGTTCTGGGTTCGAACTTCGCTATAGCCGTGCCTTCGCTATGGCCGAATTTGGCCGATTCTGACCCCTAAACAGAAAAATTACATTAAATATGTCTTTAATCTTATAATTACAAAGTAGTACATTATTTTTAAGGAAATTTAGGTTTTATTTTAACAGGTAAGTATGCGCAGGTTACAATGATACCCAACAAATATGGGTGCAACTATTCACTAAGTCAAAACGGGCCGAAAACTCAGTCGCGTCATGTAAGTATTGCTATCAATCACTGGACCGCCTCAACTGTGTCTCGCACGCGCCGGCAGAGTCAACATGATTACACTGCCGGCCGCTGTAAAATTGTGTTTCATCATTCGAACCTTGAAGAATTTGGCGTTGTTAAAACTATTCCCACAGTGGGCACATACAATCGCTGACTGCTACAAAATTTTTAGATAAAATCCGACCCGGTTTTAAAGATACTGTACAGTACAACTGACGTTGTTAATCTGCCTGATAACAAATTAACGTGGCGGGTTTGTTTAGTGTTACAATGTTTATCAAAATGTGAATAATGCAGTCAGCGCGCCTTATCCGCGGTTTTCAGGAATGGCGGTAGCAAATATTTATAATAATAATTTTTAAAATGTCTACGCAGATCCCCATGCTCTCTAGCCACCCCTATGCATTATTCGTTCTCCCAGAACCCGTTTTATTTGTTTATTGCATTTTAACAATATGTACTAGCGCAAACATCAATTTATTTATGAAATGTTGCCACAGGTTATTTTGTTAGTACATATTACATTTTCAAGAATAGGCATAAAAATTTTAGTGTAACGAATGAACATATAAATTGTGCAAGGCTTACAAAAAGTAACAAACAAAAAACTTGGTAGGGAAATCTATTAAAAATATATTTTAAACCATGGCGATAAAAATAGAAGTGCAGTATATGTGGCAGTAGTGAGTATGCTATGATACGAAAAACTAAATAAATAGTCAACAAAAAATAAAACTGAGACGTGGGTGGCTGGAGTTGTCACGAGCTGCCAGCACGTAAACACATCTGCCGCTCGTGACTGGTAATCATACGTGACTTTCGTAGGCGACAGTGTCATAGTAACAGCCAGATTTGGCCGATAAACTCCGGCAACGGAGCAGTGAAGGTAGTTTTTACGCATTTAAAAAATATTACATTATTAATTAAACAACAAAAACAAATTCTAAATACTGTATGTACAATATATGGGGAACGTAACTTATTCCAAAAAAAGTATCAAAATCCAAATAAAATAGCGTAAGCGGGTCGCGAATAACATCGAAAAACTACGTACGTACTATAATAAAATCCAAAATGATAATCCAAAGTCGTAATCAATAAATAAAACCAGAAAAGCAAGCTGTATGTGAAACTAAACACAGCTGAAAGCACGATAACTAGGGCGCAATTCTATTTTTAGAATGACACACGCTTGAGTTTGGGGACGGAAGCGAGATGTTCAGGCAGAAGCATGACTCACGTTGTAACGTTTCATTTTCCTGTTGTACTCGTGCCCCACTTGGACAGCAAAATTGTAGCGTTTTCCTCTTGTACAAGTACCTGAGCCCCACTTGGCCGACAAATTGTAGCACACCAGTTCTCCTAGACCAGTGCACTAGCCCGATGATAACCCAGCCAAAAAGGCAAGGTTAAGAGCTGGAACATATCTCTGGATTTGCAGTCAAATACTTCTAAATTTGGTCTACAATGTGACGTAACCTCCAAAAGTACTACCAGTAAATTCCTAATTTTCAAAGAAGCTGGCGAATTTAGAGAGGTTAGTCCCGAAATAATATACTTGACTATAATCCAAGACTGCTGGTTTATTAGATTTCACATAAAATTACAAGCAGAAACGCAGCAAGACTCAGACAATTGTGCGAGACAAAGTCAGAAAATTTAGCACACAGTGAATACACACACGTGGCGAAGAAGAATAAGTAGCCGTCCTGGCTCTCGGCACCTAACGGCCTACACATACGTACAGAAACGAATTTTGTAGAGTTCAAAACATGTCCGAAAAGAAAGGTTACAGAATAAAGGCCACTGTGCTATCCGTACGTGTTACATTCGCCACTCCCAAACTTCACCTCATGAAAATGTATGGGCCGCAGCCCCACGAACGTCCTGTCTGGATCGCGTCACGACTTTGATTGAAACTAAGACATGGCGGAGGCGAAACATTCTAGAACGAAGGACGAAGGGGCGCCACACGCCGTGTTCTCATTGGCTGGTTCTCAGTGGTTTGACCTTCCGTCATTCATTCAATTATCTAGAACCCTCTAGGGCACAACCAGAAACGACGCATTAAAAAACAAACTGTACAAAAACTCCTGCGGAAAAAACCAGAACACGAAAAGAAAAAGAAAGCTACTGCCTTCTACCAAGACCACCTGGCCATAACAACAAACATTACACTAGAGGTGTGTAGGTCCGGATGGACACGGAACCACGGAACTGGATCACTCGTCGGAGTGGTGGATGTAGTGCCACATTGTAAATGGAACCAAATCCGCTCGAACCCGAAATGGAATGTGGCGAACTGGCGGGCGGAACAAAGATATGGACAGAATTCTGATGCGTGATTCGATAGAGTTCGGAGGGGAAAGAGGAGGAGACAAGGAAATTAGTGGGCATGAATAATGATGCGGGGAGGGGAAAGGTAGGTGGTGGATGCGCTGCTTCGTGACCCGAGAGTGGTAACACGAACCAAGTATGCTGGAACTGTTTCTATCAAATCTGACTCGCACTTCAACTCCAACTCCACAGCAGAACTGGAACCAAATTGCAAATGAACTGAATTGGTTTGGTAATGAGGAAGGGGGAAGGAAAAAAGGAAGAAGGAATATTGACCATTGACTATGCGAGAGAGAAGGGGGAGGGGGAGTTTTGAAATGTAATGTAGAAATTAAATTGAGCGGGGAGGGGAATGGTAAGTTGTGTGCACGCAAAGTTTTGTATTCCGGTGAAGAGGGAGCTAAACACATGGAAATGTTATGATGAAATCAAACTCACACTACAGGTCCAGCTCCACAGAGGAACTAGAACTGAACTGCTCGACTGCTAGTGTTGTAATTGAAAATGCAAAGTTATCCAATTTATTAATAGTAATACATGGCAATTAAAATTTTTGTTCAGGACTGTAAAGTGATTCCGCATTACACTTCTTTTTGACAGTGGCATTTTTAATTGTTTGCGAAACAAAACATATCTACTTAAAACTGTATGGAAATGAATTTATGGCCTACAGCCTAATTGTAATAGGAATAAGTATTTTTAAAAATCCAGGCCATTCGCCCTGTTGTGCATTACAGTTATTGGTTTGAGTCCACATGTCGGACTCATTAGCTACATCTTTGATTAGCTATGTACGTGTTTGCCCAGCGAATTTTGTACTGTTGCAACCAGTTCCAACTCCGTTTCCGTGCCAACTGAACTGTTGCGAACAGTTCCGACACCAATCCATATATATCAGTTTTACCATTACATGATCTTTAAAAGTTATGTTTTACATCCTGCAATTTTTTTCATACACAAATTATAGTTATACAAGTTTCTCCACTGGAACAGAACTTGGGCAGTTATAACAGTATATCCTTACTTTTGCATGCCTGCGAACGTATCTATTTCAACCAATTTGAATTTTTCTACCCGGCGTTGACAAAATGTAAAAAACTTTGTTTTGGGATAGGGGAAAGTGCTGGGAATCAGCATAAAATAAGGTTGCTGATGGTTTCATTTTATTGTCAGTACGCAACACATTTGAATTTTCCGTTCAATTTTTTGAGAGCAGCACCATGAACCATGGCCGGACCCAATGGGTAAGCCGGAACCGATACCAGGAAGCAGTTCCGAAGAGCTGGATATGGTTTCGGATTCAGGTCCGAAAAATGTCCGGACCTACACACCTCTACATTACACCCTATCTAGAACATACGAGAAACAAAGAATGTCTTTACTCTACCTTTCTGGAACCGAGACCACTGAAATAAAAACTACAATTTTAAATATTATATTATAAAATTAAGATTACATTAAATACTAATTCACCAGTAAATAAAAACCCCTTGTCTTGCAATGCTACAACGTAGTCACGTGACAGTGCCGAAGAGGTGGTATGGGCAAGGGGGCGCTACTGGTCAGCGCAAGGGGTGTACATCCGGCTATCAAGATAACAAATACCTACACGCTTCACAAAACATAGTCACGTGACAGAGCCGAAGAGGTGGTATAGGCGTGGGGGCGCTACTGGTCAGCGCAAGGGGTGTACATCCGGCTATCAAGATAACAAATACCTACACGCTTCACAAGGTCACGTACATCGCCGTAAGCCTGCTTCACATGATCACGAATCTTGCTGCAAGCCTGCTTCACACGACTCTCCGTACATGTTTCTACTCATAAAATTCACGTTTTTCATGGAATTTTTTTGCGATTTTTTGACGGTTCCTCAAAAAGACTTCGCTATAACCGTGTTTCCGCTATTTCCGTGTTCGCTATGACAGGATTCAACTGTACTATGATTTTTGAAGCCAATGTAGAAAAAAACTGGACAAGAGCAATGCTAGAGAAAAGTTTGTGCTGGGGTTTCTCCCCACCGAACTTGACTTGGTGCTTTGACCTAGATTAACGGGAGCAATAAACTACTTTTACGGCAGCAGACGTGTGTGTGTGCGCGCTGGACGCTGGGGTGTGGAACTGATACCTTCGGCCAAGCTCGGGCCGCATAGGAACTGTTCGGGACGCCCTCCTTCTCCTGGCCCTCCCCTCCTTTCCTTGGCCAGCGTTTGCTGGTGACCCGCCGGGGAGAGGCACTCTGGTCTCCGCCTCCGTCCGTGAAAGGCTGTGTCCCTCTCGGCACTCCGTCGGTAAGTGTACAGTTTTGATTCGGGTGCACGGGTCGTCATCTTGTTGCCGGCTCGGTAAGCCACGTGTTTACCCTATGTTATTTACTAGTTTCTTTAGGTTTGATTAATCCATTATGACGTACCGGCGGCGTGTCGAGGGGGCCCGAATCTAATTGCGCTATTGATTTGTATGGGCCCTTCAGGCCATGTTGTGGGCAATTAAATGGGTAACCTTATGTTAACTATTGTACACTCTTCCCGATGTCATTGTATGTAATGAGTGAAAATTTATAATACATCGTTTCCACCCTGTATTATCTAGTTTGGTTATTTCGTCGTGTTTACCCTCTCGGGTAACTCGAACCCTTTCGTCTTTCGTGCCCAGAGTGTGGTACAAGTTTTTGCAACCTTTACAAGCAAACATTTCACTAGAGTGACATACATTTATTAAGCACAATGTCTCTTGTTACTGAATGTACAAAATTTCAACAGATTATGCCCCAAAACTGTCTCTCTTGGAAAAGGTTATTGCCCATTAAGTTGGCAAAATTTTTTGTCTCGGCCTGCTCGTTTCTGATCTCTGCATAGTGTCTTTGAGAAACCTGAAATTTTAAATTACTGCATTAAACATTCATTTATGTATCATGCCTTCATAATATGGAGATGTAGAACACAGCCTACACTTTGCATTTGACAAACTTTTTGATGGTGCAACCCATTATCTACTGTTCCACAGTAATGACATATTCCAATTACTGCACCCGATTGCTCCCGGTTCACACCCAACAGGTGCTGCGTGTTCCAATTACCAGAACTCCCATTGGGAGCATTCGGATTTTCGTATTCCAATTGAGATTTGCACTCGATGGGTGCGTACCGAGAGCAGTTTTTGCTGCACCATCCCGAGAAATGGTACAGCAAATGAGTACAATTATGGCGGTGACCTGTGATTGTGTAATCAAAAGAAAATGTCTTTTGTGGGGGAAATTATGCAATTATATGACTGTTCGGAACTTAAAAAATGCAAAGAAGTTTATGTGATGTAAACATACAGTGATTATTTTAATATCTGTTTGGGTTATTAAAATTATAGTAAGGTCAGTACGATCGAGTTGTCTGCACATTAATTTAACGATAGATCAAGAAGAAGAAAAAGTAGTAAAGTAACCTCTCAAATTTCGTGTTTCAAGTTATTTGTTGCCACAAATGTTTTGCACTGTAAATGTGGCGTGTTCCAGTTGTTGGAGCATAAAGAATACACACTCGTTGGGGGCAATCACGTGACTATTGCATATTTTCAGTTTTCGGGGCGCACCGGGTGGGCCCTGGAGCAGTCAATTGGAATATGCCATTAAATATTTGAATTGCTATTTTCTGCAGTTTTGCCTATAGAAATTATTTTGTAGTTAGCTGAAAATTACCACTGCATTATTCCATAACAAGGAACTGATTCAAACAAGGTGTAATCAAGTTGTTAGCAAGGGAAACCTGATGCAGTCTTGTTTGTCGTACAAATATGATATTTTTATGAGATATAGTAGGTAATATCAATTTCAATCAAATTTCTGACATTTATACTTATTTAATTCTTGCATTCACATGATCAAGCCAATCTTTTTATAGGTAAACGTAAGGGAATCAACCAAGGCCTGTATTTAGGAATCATCCCAGCACTCACCTGTAGTGAATTATGAAAACTCAGGATCCTGCAGAATGTGATGTGAATGTTGCACCACCAATATAGTAGATTCAGCAAGGCTAATTATTGTGAACGTCTTTCATTTTTGCTGTGTAACTTATGGCGTATTCCAATTGACTGCTCCGGGGGCGCACCCGGTGCGTCCCGAAAACTGAAAATATGCAATAGTCACGTGGTTGCCACCAACGAGTGTGTATTGTTCATGCTCCAACAACTGAAACACGCCACATTTACAGTGCAAAACATTTGTGGCAACAAATAACTTGAAACACGAAATTCTTTAACCATAGGTACTCCAAAACAGCCAAAATTTAATCCTACGAAATTTGAGAGGTTACTTTACTACAATTTTTCTTCTTGATTTATCGGTAAATAAATGTGCAGACAACTCGATCCTACTAATCTTACTATAATTTTAATAAAGAACACAGATATAAACAATCACTGTATGTTTGCATCACATAAACTTCTTTGCATTTTTAAAGTTCCGAACAGTCATTGCGTAATTTCCCCGACAGAAAACATTTTCTTTTGTTTACACAATCACAGGTCGCCGCCATAATTGCACTCATTTTGTTGCAGTGTAATCATAACAATTTGCCGCACCATTTCTCGGGATGGTGCAGCAAAAACTGCTCCCGGTGCACACCCATAGAGTGCAACTCTCAATTGGAACATGAAAATCCGAATGCTCCCAACGGGAGTTCTGGTAATTGGAACATGCGGCACCCGTCGGGTGCACACCGAGAGCATTAGGGGGCAGTAATTGGAATACGCCATAACTCTGTTAGTTTACTTTTATGGCAACACCGTATATTTGCATAACATTTTGCTGCGGGGAAGTTAATAATTCTTATTTTCGTTAAGTAAAGAAACAAAAAATATTGTCAATCCATACCGATGTCGCTAAAAGTGGGAACACGAATTAAAATGGCCAAAACGTGGGGAAACATTATTTTCAGCTGTTTGTGTAGCCTGCAATTCCGATTTTAACATGACGAAAGTGTGGATACAAGGTATTCGTTGGGATGAAATTACGGCGGTTCACACTAGAACTTTATGTATCTCTAATATTGTGACCTTGGTAAATACCAAAGTTAGCTACTTATTGTGTACCGGCCAAACTATTGATTTTAGAAATGAAAAATATGTCTTAGCGATGTTCTAAGATAGTCCTACGTAAAAAAAAATTGTTAGGTTAACTTAATTTACATTAGTTTCGGTTAGTTTAAGTTAGGTAACCTAACTTTACCTAACCTAATGTAAGGTTAGGTCAGGTTACCTAACTTAATGTAACCTAATCTAATTTAAACTAACATAATCTAACCTAAAACTAACTTAAACCTAGCCTAGCAAAAAAAAATTTACATTGGACTACTTAGAATGTCACCAGAAACATTTTTCATCAATAAACTGTACGTCTAAAATCATAGTTTTGACTAGTACACGATAAGTAGCTAAACTTGATATTCACCGTCTAAGAATGTTTCCAAATATAAAACACAGGAAGTTTCACTGTTATTTTACCAAAATTAGTTTGAAAAATGATGATTAGTCATTAGTATTACACTAGACCCCCGATTTTACGAACCCTGGATTTAACGAAGGTAGCGATTCTACGAATACAATCACAGGAACCCTCAAAAAATAACAAAATTATATGACAAAAAAAATTGTAAGAAATAATGTTGACAATGAATAAAACGTACTGTATCTAATTCACGGCATTAAAATATGAATTGTAGAAATGCAGTTATTACTTGGTAAGTCACAATATTAAAAATAAAACAAAAATAGCGAAAATCCGTTAAAAAATGCGGCAGTGACAGTTTGAAAACCACGCGGCGGCGGCGCCGCCTGTGCCAAGCCGGCCGGCCTGTCTCCGTCAACTACGACGTATTAGGATCTATATTGAGGTCGTACTATAGACACAAAGTTCCAGCGCATGCGCATATTGCTCATTTAACTATAGTACAGCCTCCTTCTAGGCTGTTTCACGACGTCTTATATCTCTCTCGTCTCGCGCCGAATGAGTTTACTTTTTTACACGAACTATATAAATAATAGCGTGATATTTTTCTTTATTGCGTTAACACCATACGTACTTAAAACAATTAACTTGGCGCATAATTTGCTTAAACAATGCGTTACTGCATGTCGTAAAACGTGCGTTTCACAAGTGAGCACAATAATAGCGCTACCTATTGTCCAAGCGAACAAACATTTGTCTCCGGGTATGTAGAACTTGGAAAATAAATAGACGTTCGTGTATTTCGTAATCCCGGAACTGCTAATTTATTTTTACCGCATATACTGACTGTGAAAGTGATTATTTTCAATCACTTATACATGTAATTCTCTACGATTTTAGGTAAGAACGTCACAAAATGGCATTTTTGGAACAACGTCGGTATATGCTACGGTGCCGCTATCTATCTGCCATCTTGTGAACGTTCGTACAGTTGCGCTATCTGTCGACACTGCACGCTACTAGTACAGGGTGTCGACAGATCTGGAAATCAGGGAAAACAGGGAAAAGTCAGGGAATTTTTCTGTTCTGGAATAGTCAGGGAAAATTAACTGTAACACCCAAAAGTCAGGGAAAATCTCAAAACAGTACCAATTGCAGTTCTGTAGGTTGTTTCAATTCGCCAAACATTTGACAAGATGGCACCACATTGCCATACACGTTCTCTTTTCTAAAATGTGTACCGTAAGGTGCGTAATCGTTGCGTACCGCCATGCTCTATCAATGTAAAATATGACGTAGTTCTTAGCTTGTCAACAGAGCGTGCTAGTGGTAACTGTTTCTTCAATGTGTCTGTAGAGTGCAGTGCTTATGATTTGATAGGCGGTTATGAAAGCGATTCGGTATCACTGGCAGAGTAAATTTTAAATTCGTATAGTTGATGTTGTAATCCCAGCGATGTACACTTGCAGCAAAAAGTAGTCAACCAAAATATTTTTATGCGTTTTTTTGTTCACAACGTGGCTAACTTTAAGTGATCAGCCAACTGGGTCACGTGACAGGAAATGCCTAGGTTATTTTTCGTGGAATGCTTTACGTGTCTGTTTATTTGAATTGTAGAGACTTAAAAAGTTTTGTAGTTTGGAACGCGGGTATTAAATATTTGCAGTTATTGCTGACATTATGATTCTTCTGGACACATTTTATAGTGAGTGATATATAAACTACGTAACAGCAAAATAATAAATACATGTTTGAACATACAGGAAACCAAGGCAACTAATGGAGGCAAATTGATTTTGTATGAGCAACGAATTGTTTGGTTTTAGTGCTTCTGCTATGTAGTTCTGTTTGAAGCATCTACGATTACAGGTTTGTTTGGTAATTAATTTTTTTTGTGTTATTTGGATATTGTATTTGGATCAACGATTTTGTATTAATTTGATAACTTTAATATGAAAGACGTAAATGATTTCAGTTTTGAAACACGCAACCATTGTGATAATATTTTGTGTTTGTTTTGAAAAACGATGCTCAGATAATAATCATGGAAATAAATTTTGACAATTCAAACAGGGTCTCTGTGTAGTCCAAGCTATCTTCGTCTACAATATTTTTTTTTGTCATTACTTTTAGATGGTGCCAGTAAAGAATATTGACACAAAATCATTAATTTTTTCTTATATTTTTTCTTTGCACAGTTTTTTTGTGAGTTTGTCCATTCTTATTTTTCAGTAGCCTAACAGTTGTTAATTTGTCCCTAAAATTTTTTCTACCTTGCAGTGTGACTAAATTCATGACTGAGCATCCAGAATTTGAAGTGGGAAAATGAGTACTAAAAAGACAGTATTCAACGATGACTGGCTGCGTCAGTTTACATGGATTCGTCGGCTACCAGATCCTCATTCTGCTTTATGCATTATTTGCAATAAAAGTTTTAACCTAAGCAATATGGGAATGAGAGCTATTACAAGCCACCTGAATAGCATGAAACACAAGAAGCTGTTTACCAGTAGTCAAACATCCATGTCCCTTGAAGCAGTTTTACGGTTAAAGTCAAAAGAATATCCTGTAAGTTCTCAGACAGGGCTTCTCTCCCAATCTGCTTCACCACAGACAGTTGTCCAACCACTGTCAGCAACTCAGTCATCTCATTCATCCACCCTTGCTGGAACAGTGCAGCCATCACTTCCATTAGCCCAGTTGTCTCACTCATCTACTATGGCTATATCAGTGCAGCCATCTTCATCTTTTCCTGCTGCTCGAGGACTTCAGTCATATCTGTTGAAGGATGATGTCACAAAAGCGGAAATTATATGGACTTTTGAGAGCATTGCTACACATTCTTCGATGAGGGCTGTTGCTAGAAATGTTTCAATTTTTAGTTGTATGTTTCCTTAGAGCCAAATTGCTTCTAAGATGCAGTTGCAGCGAGATAAGCTTGGCTATTTGACAACTTACGGCTTAGCACATTATTTTAAAGACCAGTTAAGAGGCATTGTTGATAGCTGTGATTACTTTGTACTTGGTTTTGATGAATCGCTTAACAAAGTCGCACAGAAACAGCAAATGGATATCAATGTTCGTTTCTGGAATTCTTCAACAGATGAGGCAAGCACACGATACCTCACATCTGCTTTCTTTGGTCGCACCACGGCAAGTGATTTACTGAAAGGGTTTAGAGAAGCTATCTATCCTCTTAGTGAGAAAAAGATTTTCCAATTGTCAGTGGACGGCCCAAATGTCAATTTTAAGTTTTTGACTGACTATAAGTTGGAACTTAAGAATGATGATCCTAATGCTTCTGTCATCCTACAGATGGGTAGCTGTGGCCTTCACACAGTTCATGGCGCCTTTAAGAGTGGCATGCAGGAGACACAGTGGGGTATTGACAAGTTTCTTAGGAGTTTATACAACTTGTTCATCATGTCTCCTGCTAGGCGTGCTGTCTATACTCAGCATTCCGGATCTGTTGATTTTCCATTAAAGTTTTGTTCAGTGCGGTGGCTTGCTAATGCAATTGTTGCACAGAAAGCTGTCAGTATTTGGCCACACTTGGTTGCTTATGTGAAAGGTGTAGAGGATGAAAGAAAAGTTCCAAAAATTGACAGTTTTACAACTCTTTCTGCAGCTATCAAAGATCCCCTACTAGAAGCAAAGCTTGCATTTTTCATAACCCTTGCTAATCAGGTGGAACCTTTTCTTACAGAATTCCAATCAGATCTTCCTTTAGCCCCTTTTCTACACAGTGCCATCACATCTGTTCTGAACAATTTAATGGGACGATTTGTAAAAGAAGAGGTACTGAAAACAGCAAGCAGTCCTAAAGCTATTGATGTTACAGATAGCAAGAATCTAATGTCTTTTGAAAAAATCGACCTAGCATTTGCCTGCCGTGCTGCTATAAAGAAATCACCTAAATCTGTGAAAGACATCCATATTATGGAGCTACGCCGTGACTGTCGCAATGCATTAGTGAAAATGGTGTCAAAATTGTTGGAGCGTTCACCTTTAGCGTATCCACTGACAAGGGCAATTACATGCTTTGATCCTTCTGTTGCAGCTGACCCCAAAATCAGAGTACGGCGAATGACTTCTCTTATTGACATTTTGACTGAAAATCATTGGCTTTCTGGTACAACAGCTGACAATGTTCTTCGAGAATTCCAGACAGTGTGTTCACTTCCTTCTGTAATAGTTGCTCTGAAGAAGTACACAAGAAGTACAACGCGACTCGATTCGTTTTGAAAAAGTATTCTACAAGAAAATGGCAGTAATCCATTCGTTTTCAAAGTCATGAAGATGGTCATGATTCTTTCACATGGCAATTCCAACATCAAGAGGGGTTTTTTTGTAAACTCTGATTGTTTAATGACAAATCAAAAAGAAGCTTCTTTAATTGCCAGACGTATCATCTATGATGCCATTTTAGCTTATGGTGGAGTTAAGGATGTCCCCATCACCAAATCGCTTATTCATGCTGCCAGAAATTCTCGAACAAAATATGCAGAAAGTAAAGAAAAAGAGTCCAATACTGCTACTTTGAAGGAAAATGAAATGTGGCGGAACAGGTATGCTGAAATTGCAGCTAAAGACTTGGAGAAAAAGAAAGCAAAATTACTGGAAGATGCAGCAAAGGAAGCAAGTCAAATGGAAGATGAAATAAAAGAATTGAGAAATCAATAGTTCACCAGGGGGGTAAGGTTACAGCTTTTGTACCTACTGTTGTGTGATGTGCAGAACTATTTCGTCTAGTGCTGTGTAAAGTGTAAAACTGTACTACACAGTGTTTCATTATGAAGAACTATTCTGCTAGGACTATGTAACATATATTAAACTATTCAGCATGGTGCTGTGTAATGTATTGAACAATTATGCCTTGTTTGTAATGTTTTGAAGATTAATGCTTATTGTTCAGTGTACTAAACAGTTCTGTCTATAAGTGTGAAATGTACTGAACGGTTCTGCGTAGTGTAATTTACTGAATGGCTCTGCCTAGTGAGTAACAGACTGAACAGTTCTGCCCAGTGTGTAACAAACTGAACAATTCTGTCTAGTGTATAACACACTGATCAGTTCTATCTAGTGTATAACTTTTGAACTATTTTGCCCATTGCTGTGTAATGATAAGACCTATTTTGCCTAATTCTGTGTAACACATAAAACTATTCTGCATGCTGCTGTGTTTCGTATTGAAGAATTCTGCCTAGTGTGTGCTGTATTGAATAATTTTGTCTAGTATGTAATGTAGTGAACAATGTTGTCTTAGTGTGTAATGTATTGAATTATTCTGCCATAGAGTATAATACATTAAACAATTCTTGTTATTTTTCATGTTTAGGTTGTGTTTCTGTGTAGAATATTTTTTATGCAAATGGTTTTATAACTGTTATGTTAACGGAGGTGTTTTATAGTGCACAGAAAAGTTTACTGTTTTCCTAAAAGTGCAATCAATGCATTCATTAGTTAAAGTGTATAACATTTTAAAACCTATTTTCTTTGTATTTTGGTAATCATCAGCCACTCAAAAGCGTGTTTATGTGCAAATAAAAGAATTTGTGTTCATATGTTTTGATCTTCAAAAATGTCTAGTTTTAAAATTTAGCAATGGTTTTATTGATTTATTTTTACCTAAATTTTGTGTTAGCCTAAATGTCTTTGTGCAATGGTTCAGTAAATCTATGGTGTCTCATGTTTGCTATAGTGTAACTCAGTTCCTCGTCATAACATATTTACCTGTAGAAATAACAGTGTAGGTGCATTTGTATGCCACAAATATACAGTAATTGCACCATACCTTGAGAACTGAGAGTTTGACATAATTTCTTGATTTTGGAAGGTCAGGGAAAACTGTGAATTTTGGTCTGGAAAACAGGGAAAAGTCAGGGAATTTTGTTCAGCTGATTCTGTAGACACCCAGTAGTATCTACGTTCTCATACAATTCCTTCATATAGTCTCCCCACTAGTAGAAATGCTGAGAAAATTGAACATTAGTACAATTTTGTTCATGAAGGTTTGAGACTCCAAGTGCCCTATGTACTTTGGTTAGCTAGAGGTTATTCCTGTAGGTTTACACTCATATGAGTACAAAAAGGGACTCAAAGAAGGGAAATACTACTGAATTTTGCCTGTACAATAAGGCGAGGAGACAGCACCGCACTTCGCAGACGGAAGCACGTCCCGATCAACCAATTGAGATGATGGTCCTGAGAGCACGGAGAGGCGTGCGAGTGTGTGCAAGGTGGTGATGCACCCAAGGATTGAGGTCAGTTGCATCGTAACCAGTGGGATCATGTACGGCTAGCAAAACTGGTGAAAATAAATCTACAATTTTAATTAGGCCTATTGAAAAACAGAAGCCGGAAGTGTTAAATATCAGTCCACAATTTAAATTATAAAAAAAATTGCTGTAACTCTAACTACAAATATCATTTTTTTTTCCCTTTTTTTTTTCCCCTGTATAACTGAATTATTGGTGTTAAAATGCCTAGTATCGAGCTTAATTCTTTGTTTGAAGTTATTGCCGCTATTACGAGTGTGACTGCCACGGTAACTGATGTGTGAGACAAACCCAGTAATAAATCACTTCTTGTAAATTAAAGTATTGCAGCTAAGATGGCTAGTTTGTTATGTATGTTAGGCCCAAAAACCTAAGCATAGTATTTTATGTATACTGCCAAAAAAATTCTTAGTAATATATAACTTTTATATCATCCCTGACAGGATACCTATATACTGACTTTAACATTTAAAATTCAAGTATATTTCGATATAATTACTATACCGTATAACTCAAGAGGAGACAACATTGGATAATGCCAAATTTCTTTGTGTTTTTAAATTGGTGCATACCCAGATTTTAGTTTGCTGTGTCTCAGACCACGTGTATTATCTAAGATAGCACGTGTATGTAACATAATTTAAAAAGTTTTTGTATTCCCAAATATGGTGGAATTCGATCGGGGAAAGATTAAAATAAAAATTCCATTTCGTGAGGTAATTTGGTAGTTCTTAATCACTGAAAACAGCCACCCAAATATTCCAGTGTTCAAATAATTAATTCCAGTATAATTCAGTATTTCCCAAGTGTAAGAATACTTCCAGTATTTCAGCATCAGTAGACATACTGTGAAAGGTTGTAACATTGCCCCGTACACAACCAGCACCTCAGTTTAATTTACCTTGTGCACCTGGTAATTAAGTAGAACTTGGATCTGAAAGTATAACCACTATTATAATCACAATGTGTTTTCTAAATTAATTGATATAGCAGTATGTCTCTAACCCAGCTCCTGTTTGTCAGGCATTCTCCGGTGTTAGGGTTAATGACGATCTCCTCCGAAGTCCAGTAGCCAAGACCCATGATGAACGCTCCTTCAATCTGGCCGATGTCAATATTCGGGCTGATACTCTTCCCAACATCTTCCAGGATATCAGCTCTAGTTGTCTATGAAAAACAACACACAATGTATTTAATATTAGTCACAACTCTTTCACTGTTACTAATCCGAGCTTACATATGTGAGTGGCGAGCCTCTTAAAACAGTAAGTATTCATGTATGTGCTCATAACTCTTTTGCCTATGATGTCTGGATATTATTTTGATAATTTTAGCATGAAATTTCAGTTTTCATCATTAAAATATATTGTTCATATGAACTTTGCGATAAACTAGCATTTTAAGAGTTGTATTAATCACAGAGTCCATATTCTGTTCTTTTTCAGGATATTGTGGTTAAAATTGAAGATTTGTCTTTTAGCCTGAGCAAAATTAATGAATTAAAATATGAAAAATTAAGGAAAATAAATTAATTTCAGTTTTGTATGTTAGTAAGAGGTGCAAATTTGCATGTCATTACCATATTGAATAACAATAAATAAAGTTTATTGTAAGCGGAAATATCTTGCATTATAGTATCAGTACAGTCCCCTATTTTCCTATTTGATTATTCTCAGAATTGATGTTATCATTCCAGGACATAATTTGGAGCCAGGGCGGTATTGTGATCAGACTGATCGTCTCTCACCATGTAGATCCAGGATAAATTCCCATGGGCTTCTGGCCTGATTACTTTGCACATGGTGCCACACTCTGCAAAGGAGAACAACTCCTCATTCCGCAGTTTACATAAGTTCTAGCTATGGACGATTAGCAGACTTTTGAAATTTGTTGGGGTGCCACGGAGTCAAGAAGGTGAAGGGGTTCAGCAGGTCAAGCGTTGTTCTTTTATTCGAAACCGTGACACCTCCAACGCGTCGCGAGAACAAAGCTAGTGTTGTGACTGCTGCACGAAAATGTGAGCAGGGATTGTCGTGTCATAATGCTTCTATCAGAATTATTGCCTCACATGAACGACGGTTTCAAAGAGGAATATATGTAGAGGTTGGTACAAAATTTACAGTAGAAACACGTTATTTTTGTGTGTTGTAGAATCTGCTTTCAAATTTCAGCCAATAGAAAACCTCTGTGACCAAAAATATTAAACAGCTGTAACGCGAATGCTGTGGTTTGCATAGTTTTGTTTACAAGTGACACAATTAACCTGTATTTTTAAGTGACACTTTAATTTATTAAATATGTGAACAGAACTTGAAGAAACAGTGGTCAAGTAGCGACATTCTGTGGCAGTCGTGTGGGGTTTGCTGTTAATATTCATTTCACGAGCCAGTGTATGTCACTATAGCAGTGGTATTGCTGCAGAAGTAGAAATATCAGCACTTCACCATAATTTTTATATCTTCATTTGGCTATTTATATGAGTAATGTAAAAAAAAACATGGTAAATTCAGCTTAACATTATTTATAACATTTCAGTATGCATCTTATAATTTTTAAGTCTTTGTAAGATTTATTAGGACAAAATAATTTTATGTTAAAGAGCATTTATAATGTATAACGCTAACAGAATACAAAAATTACTATTCTCCAGTCAATGAAGAAAGAAATAAGAAAAAAAACCCTTAGGTTTTAGGAAAAATATATTATGTTGCCCCATTTACCCTATACAAGATAAAATAACTAAAATTGGTTTTGGTGTCTGGGAACAGACAATGTATGCACACAGTAAAAACATTTTTTAAAAGTTAACTATGTTGCATACGAACACTGGTTTCTTAGGATATTTTTAGCAGAGAGTTATTTTGTTAAGCGTTTTGTGCCTCAGATTCAAGGCAAGAATACACATTTAAAATGCCAGTATGCGATTCTATCGCACATCACATTCACAGGGCTCGGAGCGAGTCACTAAAAGTTACTAAATGTTACTTTTTTTTTTTGCAAAGTCACTAAGGTCCGCTTTTTTACTAAAAGTCACTATTTTCTTAATTCGTACGATGACTACTTTTTCTCGCTCCATTTTACTACGTAAGCGTAGTTTTTGGTATTACCAAGCCCAACAACATTATGTAATGTTACTATGGATTCTAAATAAATAAATAAATATAAATAAATAAATTACGCATCGTTTATCTTGCGTGCCGACCTTGTTACTGTACTGCAGCGGCACCAGCGCGGCAAGTGTAAACAACGAATACCGTATCGTGATTGTATCGCTTCTATAATCGATAGCAGGTTTCTTCTGTGTGATGTCATTTGTCTTGGCTTCGGCTTTCAGGTTTTCGGTTGTAGATAACAAAACAAATAGTGAGACAAATTGAATTCGTGAACTAGAAAAGTGTTTGTGTTTACAGACGAGCGCAAAAGCACTTGTTGGTACCTACAACGCGATGGTAACGAGCAGGATTACGGTGATTGTGCTGTAAACTTCCCTACAGTGTCGTGGTTATGTTCGGTGTAAAAAATAATTGAGATACGTGTTTCGGCATATTTTCTAACAGTTTTTGCCCTGTTTGCATTTTCATTATTGTTTATTATATTAATTTAAAGATTTACATTTGCAAGTACCACATTGAACGTAAGATGTCTTTGTTTAAGATTTGAAAAAGTGCTCATATTAGCATTTGTATTATAATAAAATGTGACGTGAATATTAAAATTATGATGATACCCAATTCGTTTTTAGTGTGCAACAAAACTTACTAAAATATGTAATGGCTGAATCGCTACCAGGTATGGTTATGTTTTGAACCATGTGTTTGCTTTTAATTAATTTGACTTTACAGTGACAATTTTGGTACAAATTGAGTGAAAATGGGGAAGTGTCATTTTCGAGCAGAGTGGTTGGAAAAAAGTGATACTTTAGGGCACAAGATTTCCAAATGGGCACAAAAAGTAATTAAAAATGATGAACTTTATTGTATTGTCTGTTGTGTTTGTGTTAATGTTGGCAAAGGGTTCCAGTCTGTTACACAACATTACTCTGGGAAGAAGCATATTAACAATGTAAAATTAAAACTAAATGCCTCACAGTGTCTTCTTGTTTTTGACAAGAAAAATAGTACTGGTAGTGCACAACCATGTGTTACTAGTGGTGTTAAAGATGTTGAGTCAGTTGGAAACACCTCGGACCCATCACAAGCTTTGACACCCTTAGGATTGCCATCAACCAGCACTTTCACACCACCAAATGAACATAATTCATCGCAAGTAGAGTCGACACGAGTCTCTTCATTGGAGTGTTCCACACTTTTTCAAGATAACATTCTACGATTCTGTAACCCTATAGAAGCTGCCACTAAAGCAGAAATAATTTGGGCGATGACAGTAGTGGCTAAAAATTTGTCTGCCCAATCATGCCAAGATATTGGTGAGGTATTCTCTGCTATGTTTCCAGCACTGGTGCCAATAGGTTTCTCTCTTATCCCAAAAAAAAAGTTCTCCTATTTAGTGACAGAAACACTTGGCCCATACTTTAAAGATGGTACGCTACAAGAGGCTAAGAAAACATATTTTTCTATTCAGTATGATGAAACTACCAACAGCAAAGGTAAGAAGGAACTGCAGATAAATATTAGGTATTGGTCTGACATTCATAATGAAGTAGTTATTCATCATCTAGAGATTGTATTTATAGGAAAGGCTACTGCTGATGTTTTAGCCACAACAATTACTTCACTGCTTAATAAAGGATCGCTGAGTCTTAAGAATGTTCTTACTGTTGGCAGTGATGGTCCTAAAGTGAATCAAAAAGTTTTCACGTTGCTAAATGAAGAAGTAATTGCAGCAAGAGGAATAAGTCTCCTTGCTGTAGGAACATGCAACCTTCATCCTGTTCACAACGCATTCTTGAAAGGATTAGAAGTTTTTGGAACAGATGTTTCCGAGTTGGTAATATCTGTGTATTATTTCTTTCATGGTTGGCCATCACGAAAAGAAGATTTCGTGAAGTCTCAGAAAAAAGCCAAGGTTCCAGAGCTTTCCTTCATTAAACATTCTCAAACCAGATGGCTCACTCTCAAAGAAGCAGCA
>PNEQ01020521.1:21744-38201 GCA_003012365.1 Medauroidea extradentata | reverse complement strand
TCGATTATATATTGGCTTATAACCGTACAAGCAGGTAGCAAGCGATAGCACTTCGCATTATTTCCTTATTTACTACTGGCTTGCAGTAGTCAAACGCGTTTCGTAACAGCCGCCAGCAAGTCACAGACATGACAATGAAGTATACATAATTGGCGTTCAACCTGACCTGGAATGTATCTGCGAAATTTACGTACCTCTATTTATAATGTTGCCTGCCCCACTTTACTGCATAACTAGCGGACAGGAGAGCGGCGCACGCGGGCGCAGACAACAAGCAGTCTGTACACGCGACAGGTGTGATACCAACAACCTTGACACCGGCGTTCAGCCTTCCATGCCTTGCCGGCCACACAAGTCACCAGTGTAAACACGCGTTGACGAAGACACAATTGAACAAACAGACGAAAACGTGTCACTGCTCAATGTTCATACTTCACTACACAAACCAATAGTAGATGTAGAGCCCGCGTCTCTGCACATGCGAGACACTTCCTCTGGCAGAGATAATACTACAGACATACAACAGGATATTGTACCTCTTAGTCCACGGGGACAATCAAGTACTTCACAGCACATCAGAAAAAATAACACAGGGAGGGATAGTTCAGATCACGAAGGGAAACATAAGAAACCCCGCCGTAGTGATCTCAGCCCTTTGCGACGTGATGGCATTATCCCAGAGAGTCCGCGATCACAGAGAGAGAGCTCAATACTTGTAGCACAACAAGCCATTGTACAGATTAAGGGCACCGCATCCTAATACGATGCAGTGATGGGCGAAGCCGACAATGCCGACCCAGGTGATAACAGTCACGACTGTTAATATCTGTGCAATAAAAGCAACGTATTCAGCTTGTACGTGCACACACCATTGACATTATATTTATACTAGAAATCACAATACCACATTTGCCATGCTTTTGCCAATATAATGAATACATAAACATTGGGAGACACGGCAGAAGAACGTGTATAATGAAGGGAAACCACATACAGTTAATAAATATACGTTAACATCCATCAGGTCGGAATATCGCAAGAACGCTCGTCTGAATATAGGCTACGGCCAGCGCAGAAAACACAGCAATAGAGCACTGCGTAAATGTTTACGTCCCGTCTGGCTCACTTCATAGAGCAGTCAGGTTGAAATTTTTCGTGAATATATTTTGCCGTTTTTAAATGTCAACGACGCGACGCCCATGTCATAATGGGCGTGGATTTCAATTGTATACTTAATAGTACAGATCATGCAAGTGGACAACATCCTGTAAACATAGCATTGCAGAAATTAGTTACAGCTATTGACGTTGAAGATATCGTGGACACGCTGCAAGTGCCGGTACCGCAGTTTACGTTTCACAGCCATGCGTCAAGCTCGCGACTTGACCGGTTTTACATATCACGCGGCCACAGACATGCAGTATGAATATATTAAGTTATCCCTGCCGCTTTTACTGATCACGACATGGTGTTGTGTACACTAGCATGCCCTACTGTAACACGGCAAACTGGCAGGAATAATTGGCGCTTACAGACCAGACTGCTGGGTCAACCTGCGGTATACGATGACTTCCGTATAAAATCGGCGCAATGGCTACGATACAAACAGCAGTACGTGGACCCAGCTGAGTGGTGGGAGCGTTGTACCAAACCAGGGGTGATAAAACTGTTTCCACGCAGCACACTGCTGCCGTAAAGAACGAGAGTCGTTACTGTATATTTACGAACACGCCCTGCTGCACCTGGTATAAACAGAAAGCAGACGGCATATCGGCTGAAGAATAACATAATGTCTATTCACAAAGCTAACATGCAGAGTCGCATTGGCTTTCACAATAATCGATGTCCACTTCAACAAAAACAACTTAGTCTCAATTCTATCATGCAGGAACGAAAATTGTGTTCTAAAAGGTAAATTAGTTCGATTAGCGTCGCCGATGGCGTAGTGACGACAGATCCGTCCGCAATAGAGGGCACCTTTCGCACAATGTACAGCGAGTTATACGACGAACGCGCGGTCGACTGGGACGCGGGAAAACCCTTTATTCAGTCTTGCGGACTCAAGTTTAGTGAAGATTCGCAACAATTGTTACCAAAGGAGCTCACTGATGAAGACGTTGAGTGTATAGTACGGTGCACTCCAAAAAGTAAATCTCCAGGCGTGGATAGCATACCGTATGAATTTTATAAACATTATTGGCCGACTCTCGGACAGGAATTTTGCGATATGGCAAGGACCGTTCTTCGCAGGGTGGCGCTGTGTAGCACACAAACAGACGGTATCCTTGTCTTGATACCCAAAACGAAACAACCCTGTGGAACAAACGACTGCAGGCCGATCACGCTACTTTGTACAGACTATAAATTGCGAAAGTGTATGCTCATCGTATTCGGCAAGTGCTACCTAGTACTACTGGCCCTGAACAATGTTGTGCAGGAGCGGGAAACATTACCCATGGCATTGCGAAAATTTAAGATGCACAGACATTAACACAGACAACGCCAGGACCTGTAGCACTTGTCAATATTGATTTGGAGAAAGTATTTGACCAAGTAAACTGGGAATTCCTTGAATGACTGCTCATTCATATCGGGTTTCCTCTCCACATCATAGAAGTTTTCCATACTCTCCGTGCAAATGCGACAGCAAAAGTTTCTCTGAATGGTCGATCCGGACAGAAATTCAATGTAAAATCTTCGGTTCGACAAGGGTGCCCCTTATCAATGTCGCTGTTTGTGGTTTACATTGAACCTCTTATAAGGCAACTTCACTCTGCTCTTATCGGTCTGCATGTCAATGGCCACCACATAACTTTTACTGGGTACGCTGATGATGTGTCTGTCATTGTGCGAAGTGATAATTATATTAAGACCGTCCATGATATCCTAACGGGGTACAGTCGAGCATCAAATGCGAAGTGGAACATTACCAAAACCAAGATTCTTGACCTCAAGCCAGATCCCGAGACGATCCAAGTGTTTCGCCCCTTCGTGAAAACCGACGCGCTTCGTATGCTAGGGATAACCTTCAAACGTAACATTGAACAAACTCACCTTGACAACTGGGAGATAGTTGTACAGAAGGTCTGTGGCATCCTAATTAATTCTCATCTCCGTAATGTTAACATTATCCAGCGAATATACGTTGTTAATACTTATTTGATATCACAGCTGTAGTATGTCGCACAAGTATTTCCGATGCCGGCTGGTATTGCAGTACAGATACGACAATACGTCGGTTGGTTCATATTGCGTGGTTTTCTCTTCAGGGCCAGCCGGGACCAATCATTGATGTCAGCGACAAAGGGTGGGCTGAGTCTAATTGAACACGAACTGAAAGCTAAAGCCTTATTTTTTAAAAAACAATCATTCAGTGCAGATTGAAAGGGGATAGTTCTATTACATTGCATTGCGAGGTGTGGAATATTTACAGGTTTGCTACCACTGTACTACAGGACGGCCTTGCGAGAACTAACAAACACTATTTCTGGACTACCGGATGAAGTCACCATCTCAACCTGTTTATTATATGACCACTTCCGCCAGCCAACGAACACTGTGCCACGTATCCAAAACACACTTTCTGCCCACAGGTGGACTCAAATTTGGATAAATATATCCGATACCGACATTCCAACGCAAGCTAATGTTTTTGTAAACGATTATACTCCCACACAATATCAACCAAAAAGCATTGGACTGGCCTCGTACGACAGATGTGAAGTATGCGGATCACGTGACACAGTCTTTCACAGGATGTCGGACTGTGTGTATTCTCGCCCGATATGGACTAGGTGTCGCAGGCTCATTGCACGACTGTTAAATGCTCCGCTTCAATATGTGTGTGCTGACAGAATATGTTACCTAGATTTTTCTATATTCCCTTCTGTCAAACGAAGAGCAGTAGTGTGGTTGGTGATGAACCTCATAAACTTCACATTATCAACGCCAGTGCCGTATTTACTTCGTGACTTTGTAGTGCAAATTCGCAATGCAAGATGGGCAATGATAATGGACAGCTCCCTTAGACGGCGATATGGCCACTCTCCGTTCATATTTTAAATTTGTACCATTTCACAAGTTTGCATGTTGCTTTCACCTGTATGTTTATTTACTTGTAGTACAGAAAATGTAATTTGTAACTAACGAAACAGTGTAGTTCAGCTAGATATGCGTCCTTGAGCCTCTGTCCCTATTGCCTTTTCATGTATGTACTCAATCAAACCTTGTAGAAGCATTTATATTACGTTAATAACTTGAGAAAAATTGGTAAAATGCGTGGATTCTAAGCGTGGGGATAGTGGTTCGAAACTTAGCACCTCCCGAGATATTCTTGCATTTTTTTCAAAATAATTTCATGTACACGACCTTTATTCAAAAGTTATTTGATAATTAAGTTCAGTGGTCAATACAATGAACATTAAAATTTTTTATTTTCCTTATTGTAAATACAGCTGCAAGGCTAGTCCTTGTAAATTTACAAACATACACTTTGTATTTTATTACAAGGACAACAATTGTAGTTTTACTAGGAACTTCTTTGGCAACTGGGTTTCCAAGGATTTTCTTTGCAAAAGTATAAACTTCTTTTACAGTGTAATGTATTGGTTTTATACATCTTTTGAAACAGGAATTACGCCAGAGCCGAACACATTCTGGTCAGCAGTACACACAAGTGACTGTTCTGGACTACATAGTAGATACATTTAACGTGGAGATACCATGCCGAAATACATATTATATGTATCTGCTGTAGCATACCCTTCAAAATGTATCTTTACTAGACATTTAACATTTTTGAAAACAATTTATTTCCCGTATTTAAGTGCCCCGTGTCCTGGAAGAATGATACGACAAAATTTTTAATTTCCCTAGTTTCCGAAGGATAAAGTAGGCTTACGAGATCACCTTCCTGTATGTGTGTGTGTGTGTGTGTGTGTGTGTGTGTGCGTGCGCGCGCCTGTTTGCGTGTGTGTGTAGGTGTGTGTGTCCCCTAAAATCTTTAGAACCAGACCACCTAATTTATTCAAAATTTGTGCACGTATAATGCTTTGTAATCTAACTTCACTTTTATGTATTTCGTTTATGCTGTGTTAATATTTTCAAAATGGCTGCCATTTAGAAATTTGTCGATCAAGTTAGATATCTATGGAACCGTACTTTAAAATTGCAGCAAGCTTGGTACACATATGCTACATAAAAAGGTGACAACCTTTGTGTATTTCATTCATACTGCGTGCATATTTTTAAAATGGCGGGCATTTATAATTATTTTAGCATATAAATATATCTTAGGAATTATTTTTCAGAATTTCACCAAACATCATACACATAAACAACCCTCAAAGCTTACTTGAATGTTGTGCACATTGCGCATATTGTGCGCATTGCGCATATTGTGCGCATATTTTTAAATTGGCGGCAATTTTTATTATTTAGCAAAGTATTACATTTCCTAGGAAATAATAATCATAATTTTATCAGAAGTTAGATACGCATAAACTACATAAAACTGATTTGAATATATCCTATTTAGTTCGTCATTTGTGCATATTTTCAAAATGGTGGCCATTTTAATACTTTTTGCATAGTGTCACATATCTTAGGAAATTTAGTTCAGAATTTCAATAAACTTAATATGCGTGTACTGCGTACAAAGCTGACATGGATATTGTCTATTTTGTTCATCCTGCGTGAATATTTCCAAATAGCGGCCATATTTGCATATTTGCATAGTACTACGTATCATAGGAAATGTCTTTCAGAAACTAATCAAACTAGGTACATATTCACTACATACAAAGCTGAGTTATCTATTGTGTATTTCGTTTATATTTTAATTTTTTTAAACGGCGGCTATTTATATATTTTTTGAATGATATTACATATCATAGGAAATATTTTTCAGAATTTTATCGTACTTGGTACACATATACTACATACAAAGCTGACTTGACTTTGTTGTGTTTCGTTCGTCCTTGGGTACATATTTTTAAAAGCAGTTACCATTTTTATTTTTTTAACATAGTATTCCATGTCTTAGAACATATTTCTCCAGAATTTTACCAAACTTGGTACAGATATACTAAATTCAAAGCCGACTTGACTTTCGTGTATTTCATTCATGCTGTGTTTATGTGTTCGCAGTGGTGGCCATATTTTTTCTGGTTTTAGCATAGTATTACTTAACTTAGTAAATATTATTCAGAATTTCACCAAACTTAGCATACTTATAGGACTACTACACAAAAAACTGACTTAAATATTGTGAATTTCGTTCATCCTCTATTTAAATTTGTTAAAATTGCGGCCATTTGTATATTTTAGCAGAGTATGATACATTTCAGGAATTAGATTTTTAAATTTCACCAATATTCGTATACATATACTATATACAAAGCTGACTTGGCTGTTGAGTATTTCGTTGTCTTGTGATTACATTTTCAAAATGATGGCTACTTTTATTTTCTTGGCGTAGTATCCCATATCATAGGAAATTATTTTCAGGATTTCATCAAACGTGGCTCATTTATACTGTCAAGATATCTGACTACTTTTGTGTAATTCGTTCTTTCTGTATTAACATTATCAAAATTACTGCCTCCTTTCAATTTTTATCATAGTTCTGCATACATTACGATATAATTTTTCGTCATTTCATTAAACTTGGTACCCATATGCTGATTGAAAACCTGGCATTACTTTTGTACGTTTCTTTTGTCCATCTGTAATATTTTGAAAACGGCCACTATTTTTTATTTATCTTCATCACAAAAATACATCTCAGAAAAAAAATTTCCTAATTATCTAAACTGGTTTTTCGCGTATTACTTTGCGAGCCGGCTTATATTTAGCATAAAGGATGTTCCTGAACAACATGTATAAATGGTGAGATAATGATTACTTAAAAAATTAGGTATAGTTACATAAAGCAAATTTTACCTACCGCAATATTTAAGGGAGATACATACTCTAGAAAATGGTTTTTTAATTTTTTTTTTTATTGAGACGTATATATCCGCAACGACTAATATTCATAATATTTCATTAAATCATTTAAACCGGCTTTACGAATCTTTCAAACATACTGTCTAATATGTGTTCTCGAAATATAGCGTTAGTTGGTTTTAACATCCCGGAAAGTAAATTTGAAAGCGGTAAGAAGACGAATAATTCTATAAACATGTATTTATTTTTCTATGCTACTTATTCATTAAATTATTAATTAAAAAACAAAGAATAGCTTATTTAATTTATGCAATATATTTATTTAAATAAAAAAATGCATACAAGGATAGGAAGGCAGTATTTTTTAAAGAAGTGAAATATTAAAACTGCAACATATTATATTTTAAGCAAGGTTTTATTTCTAGGTTGAAATACTTTATCAAAATAATATTTTTAATAATTTATTTCATGGTTCTTGTATTTAATCTACAAGATCATATAAAATAATTTTCTTTTCGTTCTAAATATCAGAAAATCCAGAAAATCGTTACATATAAACATTTCTAAATGTGAGTTTTTGCAAAATATATATTTTCTTTTGAATTTAGCTCAATTTTATTTTTACATTCGAAGCCTGTGAATCCAAACTGATAAAGGGATTACAAACGTTTCCAATACCTTAGCACGTGCATCTTCTTAGATTACAATACTTTCATCAGGTGTTCAAAATGCCCAAAACTCATTACAAAACAGCCTCAATTAACTATGTATTTTTAATTGACAAATAATCTTCTATTGTCAGTTCTCACCACATAATAACTTGTTATCTTGGCACACCACCACGACTTCCTCCAAAGCTTCCAATACCGCCTCCCACATTGCCAAAGCCTTGTTGTCCTTGACCCAAGGAACCATCACCAAACCCACCCTCTCCTTGACCTCTACGACCACCTCCAGGACCCCTACGTCCTCCTCCACCCATACCTCCTTGACCTCTGCGACCTCCTTGACCTCTACGACGACCTCCGCCTAACCAGCCTTGCTCCTGGCGTCCAGACTCACCGAAGCCACCTTCCGTACCACACGCTGCTTGTCTTGGCCAACCACCTCCTCCTCCCAACTGTGCCAGTGAGTTGGGGACTACTACGACAAGCAACACTGCCACCACCTGTGAACAAAACTTACTCATTACACCATTATAGGAAATAACTACAACTGGTCCCATTTTAAGACTATCGAGTTGCCTTAATATCTACATTATCATAATAGAGTTAGGTTTAACTTGGGCCCAACAAAACCCTGTTTAAATGTTATTCGATAAGTAGACCTTTTCAAATTGTTGATTGCTGACCATCGTTATAGTTAAATTTTTTCAACCAATTCAGAATCAGAAATACTTTCTACAGTAATTAAAAATAGTCTAGGAAAACCATTAACTCTTCTTGTCGAACTTTATAACAATAATACAAATTAAGACACAATACTTGAGAGAGAGATATGTAGAAACTTCGAAAGGAAGAAGTAAAACCAATAATGTATAAATGTGTATGTTTTAACACATTAGCAATACAGAAAAAAATTTGTTTGTGACTGAAGGAACAAAGTAGCGACTGTACTTAAATCTTTATGCATAGTATACTATTGCTATAAAATTTAAAATTGGTTGAATTTACTGTTAAATACTTTTTATTTCATATCTGTAGAGTGTATAGGTTACTAATTGCATGTTTAAAACATAACTGACTGCACTAGAAATGTAAATTGGACTATTATAAATAAAGTTAAAATAGTTTTATTTATTACAGTTTAATTCAAATTCCCAGTGCATATAGTTGCTTCTGCTACATTGTGTTTATAATTAATATAAACACAATATGGCAGTAGCAAATATTAATAAGGGATTATTGACACTGGCCCGTTTACATATATAAGCAATCGAAAATAATAAAGGAATAATATTTTGCTTCTTAAAATAGATAATTAGCAAATCATTTATTAGTGTAATGTCGCTTACATAATTATTTCAAAACTTTCATTTTCCTTATAAAATTCAGAAATAGCCTATTAGGAAAATATTCTTGCAGCGGAGCAATAAATTTATGTAATTTTTACTAAAACCATTATTAAAATATGTTGCAATTAACATTATGAGCAAACAGCTAAACTAGGCAAAATTAATATTTTTTTTAATCACACAATATTTATTTGTAAATTCACAGTAACCAGAATAGTTAAATCGTGATAAGGGAATAAATTTTGAATAATAATAGAAAATTACGTAAACTTCATAAAATTTTTTATTTCAATTCAAAAACATTTTTGTGAGTAACATTTGTAAGTTTAAACATGTAATTAGTAATTACAAACGTAACTGAACAATGTGTGAAATATATTTTTATGAAAACAATCATTAGTAAAGTAAATATTTTCATGACAATAATGCTGATGCATGTGAACAATGCGTGGATTAATAGCATTTTTGTAGGTACTGTACTGTGTAATAGTTGTCAATAAAACATGAAATTGGACACAATTAAGAGTATAGTCACATTTTCGACAGATTGAACTTTGCCAGTTATTTTTATTATTGTTGCAAATTCTGCTTGTGTTCAATTACAGTATTCAATGTTAAGGTTATATTCTGGCATCGTTAAAAAAATTTACGACTCCATTCCTGTCAATATAACTATTGTTTCCACTTGTATAAAACAACGTTTTTTCAATATATTTTTGAAAGTATGCATTTTTCTGTAGGTTATTACGGATTTTCAAATTAGGAAATTACATTTCGAATCTCAAAATCGTAATCTATGTGCCGTAAATGTCTGCATTAAGCAAAAACTATTTTATTTTTTAATTTTTAGTTCTTGGTTATAGTAAATTACAGATTGTATATTAATAAAATTTTGTTTGTTTGAAAAATTATGAAAATAGTGTATTTTTACTATTTGAAAATGCAGGGAGAAGGAACGTTAAAACCTTTGAATTAAATAACTTTATCATTTATCTAAATTTATAACAATAAACCTTAAACATTATGGCGTATGTTCTGAACAATGTTACTTTAAAAATAAACAAGTAATTACAGCATTAATAATAAGCCTACTTTACTCAAAGTCTGTTCAAATAAACACTAATAGTTAAAATTGTTAACGTACTTATGGAAATTTTACATAAATAATATATTTAATTCTTATCGTGCTGTTTACTGACATGGCGGACCTACAACGATAAAGACTAGTCAAATCAAAGTGTGTTGATAACGTGTAAAATATTAAAGAGGCTCTCTACCTATTGCTAACCAGAACATTAACAAAGAACTTTAAATTCACGTTTATGTACATTACAATTAATGAGTAGGGGGTCAGAATAAGTGTAGGAATATTGTCCTCTGATATTTCATGTCAACAAAATTTTTTAAACATATAATCGGTATCCACACAGTACAAATAACTAAAGTCGCTGTATGAGGTACTACGTGCGTACTGAGTTAGATTCAATTTTCATGAATGGTTCAGTTAAATATATTATGTAATAAAAATGTTTAATCCCGCCACTTAAGAACTATTAAAACAACACGAACATAATACACATAAGTCAAATCTCTTTACTAAGAATTGTATACGCACCGAATTTAATGAAATTCTAACAAAAACTTATTTACATATTTATTGTGATAAAAATATTTAAATTGCCATCGTTTAGATACTATGAATATGCCATAAACTAAATATGTAAACATAAAATTAACTTTTTGAATATTAGGGCTTGATGGGGTAACAATGTTATTAAGTACTAAAAACTGGGTATTTTGATATTTCTTATGCTGTAAAAAATTTTCACATGCCTACTAGTTTGAAAATCATTAAACGAGATAAGATAACAAAATTAGTTAAATCAAGGTAGCTTACTTATATGTGTATGTGTTCCAAGTTTGGAGAAATTCAGAACAATGTTTCCTCAAATATGTTATATTATGTAACAAATATCAACGTTGCCGTCGTTTTGAAAAATGTGAAAGCTGGATAAATGAAATGCACGAAAGGCACGTCCGCTTAGTATGTTATGTATGCGTAATGAGGTTATTGAAATTTAGAAACAGATTTCTTAAAATCTGTAGAATTAAGTAAATACATTGGCATAACGTACTAAATATGAAAACAGGACAAACAGAATACACATAAGTATGTTAAATGCGCAGTACATACGTGACTAGAATGATGATGGGGAGAGAATGTTTCTTAAAATTTCTCATATTTAATTAAACGTATAAAAATGGCCGCCGTTTTTGAAAATATAAAGACTTCGTTAAGGAAAAAAATAATTTCAGTCAGCTTACTAGCAAGTGTATGTGTTTGTGAATATATATATATATATATATATATATATATATATATATATATATATATATATAAGATGTATGAACACAATACGAACAAAATATAGGTAGGTCAAGTTAGCCTGCTAAGTAATATATATGTACCAAGTTTGAGGAAATTCGGAAAAAAATTTTTCCTCAGGTACAGCATATTATGCTATAAATATAAATATTGCAGAAATCAATATTGAAACTTTATACACAGCTTGAACTAATTTCTTAGAATTTATGTCACCTTAATAAATTGTTTGTGTACCGTTTTTGAAAAAAAAATCTGAAATACCGTTTCTTAGATACGTAGCACAATCAAAAACTGTTAAAAAATTGTAATTTTAAAAATATACAAATGACCCAAACAAAGTAAACAAAAGTAAAGTCAAGCTGATGAAATTCATTCACAGGTTTAAAAATTTTTAAGTGGCGCCCACAAAGATAGAAATGTGATCTCAATAGCTTAATTTTGCCTCGGAAATTAGGCAGAAAAATTATTTAAATATTGTGTTAGTAATTCATTCTTTAAATATGTTGACGTATAAAAATATTTTCAAGCAGTAGCGGTCGGATAGTGAACACCCAGTTTCCAGCAAACATAATTTGTAAATTTATTTAATCATTTCTCAGCGTTATTTAATGGAAATACATTTTACGAAGTTCGTTTCATCGGTCACGAACGCATGGAGATGTTGCAACCTTGTAATGTGTACAACGTATTTGTGCTCTTCTCGCGGTATCCCTGCGCATGCGCATGGCTAAATGACGTATCCTCTTATAGGAATTTTACCACTGAAGAAGGGCTCAGGTCTGACTGTGCTCCCTCCAGTATACGACTGAAACAGTTCATTCACCTCTTGGTAGTAGCACCTACTGGCGCAGCTAGTGTTACATCCCCGAAACTATTAAAAAAAAATCGCCATATACCAGCAGTTACGCTTTGTCTACTATCAAGTCAAACAAAACAGCGGCACGAGTTATTTATTGATAGAGCCACGATTTTATGGCGAAAAGATTTTTGCAACATTTGGTTTCGATGCGTCATGTGCACACCTGCAGCTCTGCTTCATCGTCTGTGGTTGGATAATTTTTCTCTCACTGGCCTTGGCAAATTATAGACGTACAGACTCATAATAATCTTATTATGATTGGTGCTGTAAAATTAGAAACGTGTCTGAACAAAGACACGCTGCCAATAACCTTGAAATAGAACTGCCGATGTGCACGTGAGTTACTGGAACAAAGTGGGGCAAACATCTTTTCGCGACAAAATCGTGGCCCTATTTATTGAGCATACTGCCGAGGCGAAGCTTTGCGGTTTTGAACGTAAAACAGAGTTAAATAATGTGGAAAGTGAGTTATGTTCGTATGTTTAAATGCATTATTTAAAATATTTAAAACGCATGTCTTTTCAAGTCAGACGGGCGTATGGCTGAAGAATTAATTACATATTTAGTAATTGCTGGGTATAATAAACATATATTTAAATTAAATTGATAGAAAATCCAAATGGGTATATTAAAGGTACATATTGGCATTTGCCATTTGTTATATGAAGCACTGTCAGAAAATAATTTTTGGTGCTACTGGGCAAATAAATACTCTCGTTATATAGTATCAGATAGTGATCAAATTAAGTTTCCAAAAACGAAATACAGTGGGTACAAATCTTGACATAACTTTCTCTCTCAAAACAATGCGTGAATAACCTCAACTGTCGCTACTGATATTAAGTGTCTTTATTGAGGAAATCCATTGTACTTGTTACGATTTCAACTAACATAATATATAAAAAATTACGGGTTCAACATTGCAGTTTGAAACAAATTTATTTGCGTTGAACTCCGAAGAAGGATTACTGAAAATTTATTTTTTAGGACATTCGTCCTCAAAGAACAATTCCTGTTACACACACACACACACACACACACACACACACCAACACACACCAACACACACCAACACACACACACACGTATATATATATATATATATATATATATATATATATATATATATATATATATATATATATATATATAATTATTATTATTAAAATTCAAGCTTCATTATAAAATTGTAATATTTTTAACACACAAAATAATCGTAATTCCGATTAACAAAAAATTCGAGAAAAAAATTAATTTATTAACGTAATTATCGTGCTTATAATTTAATGTGACTGAATATTTTTTTCTTCCTCCCTTATTAAGTACTGTCATAATATTACAAGTAAGATTTCGAAGGAATTATTTGGCATAGTATTCAAAGTTTTATTGTTACATGGGTGAAATTAGAATGAAGGGAAATAAATAAGTTATTTGTTGCCCTACACCATACAATGAGAATTATTAAAATTCTGATTATTTTTAACACGCTTTTATTAGCTTCAGTTGAATCTATGTATGTATGTAACGGAATCTTTAAACATAATTTCCACCAATTTAGAGGCGTCAGAATAAATTAAAAATTTGCAAACTTATCAAGGACCGATGACAATACAATAATTTATAAAATTATCCTAGTATCCTGGCCAGGATCACCAGGATAAAATAAAATGTGTTTTCACGAAATTCTTGATAACTCTTCAGCCTGATGAGATATTTTTATTATTTTTACTTTAAAACATTGTCTAAGCAAACACATATTCCATATTTTTACGACATTAAGGGAGAAAAAAAAAGACTTGGGTAGTTTTACTTCTAACCCCTCGAAATACTTATAGTATAAGTTATTCTGTGGTGGCGTTTTCCAAATTGCAATGTGTTACAAAATGTATGTGATTTGATTATTTCAAAAATATTTGTTATTTTGATGTTGTCTTAATACTAAAATATTAGTTAAACATTCTCAATTGCATTCGTCTCACAAAAGCCAATGTATATATATTTTACGTTGAGTTATTATTTTGCTCTTAGATTAGGTACAACCATAGAGGTAATATATAGTAGAGGGAGCATGACGTCACAAATGTGTGTCCAACATGGCCTCGAGAGTTTGGTGTAGTTTATTTATGTTTTCTCGTCGTAAAACTGCAGTCGTGTTGTTTGAAACTCATGGCGTACCTTCCAGAATATATATTTAGTCATGTGGTGTCTCCAAGATCTCGGTTCAAAACCTTATAGTAAGTATGTAGATAATATTGACTTTTTACTAAACACAGCTGGGTTAAGGAAAACAGTAACGTGGCAAACATTGTTTACATTTGTCGTTCTGAAATTTCGACGCAATTATACTATGCGATAATATGGTAGTACGTTCGCCTTAGTAAATATATTCATAAGGTACCAAAATAACCCAAATTTATTATGATTACTAAGCAATTATTATCTTGACTCTCAATATTATTTCAAATTTCCCGCGCATATTTCACTAAAGTCACGTGACACATGTTGAACACACAATTTCGTATGCAGCTGTTTAGAGGATACTCCCTCTACCCTATATTTACTATAAGGATGCAACATAATTCACTTATGAAAACACTTTAACCTTAATTTTATCACAAACAACCTGTAATAAATATTTCAAACGTAACTATTTTTAAGCTTCGAGCACTGTAACGATCAATCGAACTAAAAAGTAAAAATAATTAATAGTTTAAAAAACTAAAATACACGCTTTAATAGAAAACCACACTAAAATTATATAATAATTTCATTAAGTTTCAAATAAGAATAGAGTAATTATCAAAAAATTCATTCTATCGTATAAAAGCGTGGGGTGCTTTTCTCATACATATGAAGTCATGATATTGTTCACAGCATTTTGATTGTGCCACATTTCCTCCCCTGGCGGCTCAACGGTATTGCGTACCATAATTTTCTGCAACATATCTTCCCAGTTTTGCTAGATAACGGACCACTAGCCATCAGTTTCAACAAATGGTTTCTGCATGACTGTATCCCAGCCCACGACACACCTGTGCGACATCTGTACATCTTTCCTGAACGCCCGGAGTGTTGATCGTTATGGTTTGGCCCGCCTGGCCCACTCATTCGACGGATCTCAACTGTTGAAAATATTTTATTGACAGAATATTAAGTTGGACGTTGTGGTATGGCTGCCTGGTAATCACGTGTGCCTCGATGTCAACTGTTGTAGATATTATATCCACAGAATATTGGTAAAAGTAGAGTAATGAGAAAATAAAACCTAATCAAGAAATTAAAATGTTTCAATTAATTTGTTTTATTGTATTGATGTTTTAGTTTCTCAATACAATCAAATAGGCTACCTTACAAACTAATACCAGACACATCTATGCTAATTACACAAGCAAAAATGCGACCTATAACCTAGCGGTATAGTGGGCTACTAATGCATGTTTCGGTATTATTTTTGTTTAATTATTACAATCTATTGTTTCAACACGCATTGTATACCATTTATATTACTGTACTGATATATTTCATTTTCTGCATTCAATGAACATACTCTATCGAGAAAGTTTCCCCCAAAATTTCTATGTTGGCAGCGTACATCTGAAAACCATAGAATCTAGTGTGCTACTCTTTGGTGGCCTAGTGAGTTATCACAATAAGAAATTCTCGTAAAAGCACTCAAACTGTCCGGTATTGGTATATAGTGTATTTGATAAAATTAAATTAAATGTTCATGTTTCATAATTGGGTTTTTTATTTCTCTCTATTGACACCCAATATAAAATACACGAGACTTGAACCACAGTGTTGCAAAAAAAAATACAGGTAAGTTTTACCTTTGAGTCGCCAGGGTAAGAAATTTGGTCTATTAAAATCTTAAGAGTAAATATAGGGTAGAGGGAGCGTGCGCTAAACAGTTACATACTAGTCTGTGGGTTCAACACGTGTCACATGACTATAGGCCATTCGGAATAAAGTGAGCACTAAAGATTTAACCTTTGAAAAAAAATCACTAGCCGTTACTGCATATACATCACCACTAACAAGAGTTACTTTTCTGCTTGTATGGTTGGTAGCGATTTATTGTACGTAGTTCCGTGTATTTTCCTATTTGAATACAACATTAGTGAAAGAACATATGACGAACTCGACCTGTCTGTATTTAATACACTTCAAAATATTTACTTATGATCTTATTGACATTCATACATACATTATAATTAGACTCGATTGGCGCGAGAATTATGTGACGCTAT